>JALHCE010000133.1:68953-279923 GCA_024340795.1 Tolypocladium amazonense
TGAAGGCGCCGGTTTGTTGGGATTAGGTTCAATGAATCCCCCTTGCACGTCTTCTGGGATTTCAGAACAGTCTACCTTAGCCGCATGGTCCCTGTATTTCCTGAGGGTGCGCGTAGAGTCGTCATAATTCTGGTTGATGACGCCCACCATGCCGCTCTGGCAGCTTCTGCCCTCCTGCTGAGGGCTGTAGTACCAGATGGTCTCCCAATTCCAGATGGGAAGAGAAAACACTGTGGGAGCCTCTCCATTCTCCGTGACGAAGTTGAAACCGGCGAAAATGGACCTGCCGTTTTTCCATGGCTGGCACGGGTTCTCGAAGGTTGACTGCGCAATGGAGTGGTTCTTAGGGAGAAAGTGGAACTCCACAATATCGCCAGGTTCGGCGGCAACATTGTCCGGCTCGAATTTGAGGCCACCAGCGCCGGCAATTACCGTGTGGGTTACACCGTTTTGAGGGTAAGTCCGGGAGACATCTCTCCCCGTCGTAGGGGTCGGCGAGGCTGAGATGGTGACCGCAGCGGCCAGGGCAAAGATGGAGGTCTTGAAACAGTGCATTCTGAGTGCGTGATGATGCTGTTGCAGGTTTGTGAGGCGGGGCTCTTTGTCTGAGATTGGAGAACAGTAGTAGTGATGTCTTGTTGGAGCTGAGTGATTGTGATGATGGTGGTGATGTCTGTTCGACTCTTTTATATTCATTTCAGAAGCCATCATACACTCAACTTCTATCCTTGTCCCGTGTCGATTGCACAGCCTCTCGACAGGTTCTACAGACGGGTGACAAAGTCGCAGAAAGCAAGGTGAGGTTCGCGCAACTAACAGCTTCTCACGATAACTGCTTCGCGCAACCAACAACTTCTCGCGGCCAACTGCTTCTCGCGGCTAACAGCTTCTCTCAACCAACAACTGCTAAGCCACAACGCTAACGACAAGTGATGCCAAAATTATCGCGGCTACGCGCTTCCCAGCGAATGAAATGGCCACAGCATCGACTGGGGTCAGTATTCCGTAGCTCAAGTTCAAGAGCAATCTGCGAATTCTGCACCCAAATTTAGGCTCATGCGGGGGGCAAAAAACAAGCCACCCCTTCCACCAAAATTGTCCTTTGGAGGGCGTTATTCCTGTCCCCGGTATGGCTCATGGGCTCAATCGTGCCGTTTTGCAAGGATCCAGCCCTCGACCGCGGCGCATCTGAAGGGAATCCTTCCGGCGGCTGGAGTAGTCCTCTATGTATAGACATGGCAGGCATTCTCGAGATGGCCATGATTGTAAGGCTTTGCCTCTGCATGGGCAAACCCGAGGGCGGCAAATTCTCCAGGACAGGAGGCGTGATCATCGCTTGCCGCTTCATCGTTCTGCGACCATCGTACTTCAAACTTGTTCGACATGACATCCGCTCTCGATTTATTATGTTCACGAATACCTCCATCAAGACCGCTATAATCCAGGCACTCACCTATGCAGTGCGGGCTGCAGCAGACCTCTCCAGAGTGTTTCGCCAAAACTGTTTGTCCGTGGTTCCCCTTTTACTTACCAATTCAAGGTCCGTCCTACTGATAGTGCGCAAGAAGCTCCACAAAAGGCCGTTCATACGACAAATTCGGCTTCGGGCTGCTTGCTGCCATCTCAAGCCGCCTGCCGCCTCATCTCGCTCTCAATGGGTGCTGCGTTGGCATGCCTTGTCAGCATTCGTATCCTGCAACAACATTGAGATCGCGCACAGGGACTGGAGATCCGTACCAATTCGGCACGGCACCCAAGGCGCTCTGCTCGTCGCTTGCTGCAGTGGCAGGATATGGGAAAGCAGGAATAGGGATGTCGCGGTAGGACGAGGCACTCATGATTTGCGTCTGCTCCATTAGACATTATCACACTTCACGAACGATATGACATTTTCCAGTCAATTCAAACTCTAATAGCAACATCACTATCAGTCTTGTGTCAGTTGGCATTGGTAGCTACACCCAATGCAAATATACATGGAGTCACTCACAGCTTTGCATCTTGTTTTCTGAGGATTTAAAAAAGCAAACCCTTTCCGAAAGATTTACTACAGCACCATCTCTTCTTCTTTGAGGTTTGCTACCGTACTTAAGCTGTAAAGCACTATTGGACATATTTGTCGGTCTTTACCAGTTAAACATATTCTTACGCTTATCTTACAAAATGTCTCTACAATCGGTCATCGGCGTGTTGACTCTCTCTTAACAATATAAGGAGACTTCTGTAATATACGACCCGTTGAGTATCCCAGATACCGATATACGCTCCTTTCTTGCGCTTGGTTTGATCAAAGCCATCTCCGAGCATGCTGCTGAAGCTATAGACTCGCAACATGTTTAAAAACGATAACTTATTAATTATCCGAGCCTAACTAATTGCGTTATACAATTACTCGACGGTCTCCCAGAGCAACCCTCAAGAAGAGAAAGAACGAAGCATCTCGACTCTACACCGTTGAGTACAAGACAATTAGACCTTCGCTACCAATACTTTCTTCCTTCAATCTACTTTTCAAATTTTGGGTCCAACGACAATGTCTTCCCGTAAATGAAGGCATCAACACGCTGTCCTGGGTAGCTTTTGAGCTTGCCGCAACCTTTGATCCGCCCAATACGCTGGAAATCAAGTTCATCCCAAGTCTTCCACGATGGGAGATTAGTTTCGTAGACGAGACTGAACAAACTGTACTCGTACCCTAATCTTGGTGCCCATTCTAAGTAGCATCGTCCTAAAGCTAATCCCACTCCGCACTCGCGAGCCGGAGGAGCAGCCAGGAAGCCCCCGTTGCAAACATGGCTGCTGCGACCCGGAAAATTCGGTTGAATATAATAGGTGCCCAAAAACAGATCACACCAGTTGGCGTCGGCACCACAGTCGGCCAGGCTCCGAACGCTGCCTCGTATCATAATAGCAACGAAATCTTGAAACCAGTAGCGGCAAAAGTCTTGCAGCGAGAATGGCTCTATAAAAGCGTATGTGTCACCCTGCTCAATTTCTTCATTCAAAATCCATAACAAGTGTTGTAGCAAGGTAAAAGGGACATCAGAAACAGAATGGAAAGGTAGAATTGTTGCACTCAAATTATCAGCAAGCTCGACGAGTAGAGGAGAAAATGTCTGAGACTGTTCTAATTGTTTGGAATCTGGCAGTAGGTCTTCACTGAGTATGTCTAGACTATTGGTCATTGTTGCCATCAACGAAACTATTTCGATCTTTGTCGCGTTGTAAGCTCTAGTCAAGTAGATGGGGAGGATTGCAAGATCAATAGATCTATTGTCTCAATGGAGGATCAGAGCTATTTATGTCTGTTAGAACTGCGGTCTTCCAACCTAGTGCCCAACAATCAGTAAATACATTACCTGTTCGAGGCAAACCTCTGTAACTGTCGCTGATATGGTGTGAATCTATATTAGTGGCTTCAGTTAATGGTATTCTGGCTGTAACCACCATTGATCTAATCATGGTGTTAAGCAGCATTAGTGCCTTCAGGTCTCGTCACAAGACATGAAGACTTTTCGTTTCCAGGCGGCTAAGGCAGCCACATTCTGCGATCGAGCCTCGCTATATTATCGCTAGTTTAACATAATTTTTACGCTACGCTATTGGTATCGGCTGTCAACGTTGTCGTCCTCTATCTAGTTCACCCTTGATCGATGGCCTTTTTTTAATGGTTGTACGGAACAAATAATGGTTGAATGTTTAGAAGCACTGCGCCTTTGGTATAGCCAAAGAGTATCATTTCATTCAATGGCTTGCGACATATAAAATATGTATTGTAGAAGAATTAGGCTCCAATGTCTATATTGGAAGTTAGCACACATATATATTGTGAAGTGCGATGACATTTCTATAAAAAGGACATGCACACCGTAAGGTTTAATAAAGCCACGGTTCGGCCTTTATTAGTGCCGATTCTTAGTCTGCCATCGCCCAAATGGCTGTGCGAATTGTAAGTGGGTTGCCATTATTCTTCCTCATAGCCGGATGTATCGGCTCAGGTCAGCATTTCGGTATGGTGTTTTACACTACTCTTTTTATGCCTACTGTGTCGCACAGGTGGCTGATCACGCGTCTTTCAAAGACGAGTAAGCTTTTAGCTCCCTTTGTTTGACAGACCCTACGCCTTAAGGCCTCTCCGATCTCATGGTCTTTTATCCAGGCATCCTCTAAAGGCGGAGTACCAAATCGTTCTAACATGTTTGTCGCTCTTTAGCGAGCATGTTTCATTCCGATGTGTGCTCCCCGAATAACGGCGAAATTAGAAGTGTTTCCCAGAATGACGAAGGATACCTTATCTTCAGCCCGAATAGCGTTGAAAACCCTCGCAATTGGTCTTTATTGCGGCGTTCTAAGATATCACTTTACGCTGTTCTGCTTGCTTTCAACACCGGCTTGGCATCTGCTATCCCTACTGGCTGCACAGACAGCTTAACTCAAGACTTTAGCATTTCAAAGGAAGTTTCAGCGCTGAGTATTACCTTGTTTCTATGCGGATACTGTATCGGGCCATTCGTCTTCGCGCCGATGAGTGAGGTCTACGGCCGAAGATGGGTGCTTTACGTTAGTTTCACGTTCTACATCGTCAGTAATTTTCTTTGCGCATTTGCGCCGAACTATGGCTGCTTCTTGGCGGGCCGGTTTCTCACAGGAACCTTTGGCTCAGCACCACTAAGCAATGTTCCCGGTCTTCTGGCTGATATATGGGGTCCAATCGGATGCGACATCACTATGGCGTGCTTCTATGCTGTAGTGTGGAGTGGTCAAGCTCTCGGACCTATTACATCAGGATTTCTCACTCCTGGAAAAGGCTGGCAATGGAGCTTCTACGTGTTGCTCTTTCTTGGAGCAAGCTCTTGGCTTCCTATGCTTGCAATACCAGAGACATACGGACCGACAATTTTGCTACACAAAGCACGAGCACTTCGAAAAGCGCGACTACCCGGGCTTGAAAGAATTAAAACAGCCTCCGAAGACTCAGATCAATTACTGAGCGGAGTGCTTTGGGCCGCTCTGAGACGGCCCTGGGCAATCTTGCTGGATTTTACGTCTTTAGTATGCACCATCTATTTGTCCGTTATCAATACGCTATTATTTATGCTCATTACCATCTATTCTCTTGTTTTTCAAGAAAAACGTCTTTGGGAACTGGGTCCAAGCAGCTTACCTTTATTGGGAATTGTTCTGGGTGCTGCCTTGGGCGCGCTGCTTACTATTCTGTACGCGTACTACCACAGAAGAGATGCCAAAACCGGATGCTTCAATGCCCAGAACCGGCCGGAGAAACGACTGCTTCTCGCTATGGTTGGAGGTGTACTGTTTCCCGCGAGCATGTTCTGGTTCGCTTGGTCGGGCGAGTTCGAGTGAGTACTTCTTTCCTAGCAGAAACATGTAGTCATTTTTAGGGAAATCCTCACAGCATAACTAACGGCTTACCACTGTAGTGCCATACATTGGATAGTTCCCACCATAGCCGGTGTAATCCTTTCTGCGAGCCTCTTTCTCATTTTTATCGCAATTTTAAATTACCTTCTGGATGTTTATATTGGTACTGCAGCATCGGCTTTTGCTGCTATCACCTTTTCTAGATCAATCTGCACTGCTGCTGGCCCTTTGTATACGAGACAAATGTTTCACGCGATGGGGGTAGGTGGAGGCGGCAGCCTTGTTGGTGGTATTGCAACTTTGTTAGCTACGGCTCCGTTCATTTTCTACTACCACGGTGCCGCATTGCGTGCACGTAGCAGATATACGCGAGACACTTGAGGAACCCGCTTGATGAAGACAGCTTAAATTGACATTGCTGTGCCAACACTACTACCGGGACGAATCACCCAGCTGAACTGAGGACTTCGTCGTTCAATGCGCTGCCGATCAGCGGGACATCCAGGCACAGTAGTAGTGCTGCTTTTCGGAATAGTCATCACGAGACAGTCTTCAGGACTTACGCCTTTTAAAAGTAGGAAATTGGGACTTCCAGACTAGAGTGGATAATTTTATTAAGAGGTCTACACGCGGCGGTCGAAAGCAACCCAGCAAGAGGAGACTGTTCACTGGAATTAACAAAGAGACTCGTGACTGAAAGTCACCGGCTAGCAGGCTGCGCTCATGACGCGCATAATGTAGAGAATGAAAGTGAATGACGGCTTACAGTTAGCTCTGTCTCTGCTGCTAGTCCAGCGACTGTGTCCACCTACTTGAGGCCTCGTGCGCCTTGCGGAGAAAAAGGCAGCCATATTTGTTACGACATCGAGGAAGACCCGTCATAGATCTCGCTCTCGCCGACAACTAGTATATCGCTTCGTACTTAAGCTCTATTAGCCGCTCCAACGAGAATTAATCAGCTTTGTGAATGATGCTCTGGACGATTTCGGCAGCTTTCCATTGCGCTGAGTGGACATTGACCGTGCCTAACGCCGCGACTGTGTTTGCGCTTGCTAAGCACATTAACACTCGATTAATGTCGATCCTAAATGGGGAACTTCGCTAAAACTATCACTGACGGCGAGAGCGCGACTGAAGAAAAAGATGTAAAGTTACGATTGAGTCGTGGGAGTAATAGCTTGGTGTCAAGACTGACCCAAATACTTCAGGGTTATTAGGGACCGAAGCTTGAGTGGGCATGTCGAGATTTGAACCAGATAGGCAGGATCCTGGTTACGTATGGGCTGCTACAGAGTGCGAACTCAACGTAATTGACAGTTCGTCGCCCCGGCGTCCATCGCACCCCATTAAGCCCCCGGCTCGAACATTACGTAGCTGAGAAACAGAATAGGAAGAATAGAGTTTGGAGCGGTTTCAGCTCGGCAACGCTCATAAAGCCCTGGTCAGGCGTGGTCAGGCGCACGTCATGGTTGAAATTGTGGCAAGGAGACAGCAAGTCCAGTCTCCGGGTTCGCTATAGCAGTAAAATCCTTCTAGAAAACCTTGCTGCCTAGGTTCATAACCCTGCATCTGCTAGTACCTACGAATGGCTCTTACAATTTTTATTCTGCCATGCGGAGAGCGCAGTCAGCCTTACGCGCAAGGGCAGACACAGAGTCGGTCCGTGGTGCTGGCCTCGTGGCAATAAGACGGCGACGTATTGGCCCGTCTGACGAGGTGATTGAACAAACACTCGGCTCTTCGGTGCCGCATCGTCGGCATGGCAGGGTGGCTGCTCGGCGATGTTTGGCAGACCCCTGGAGAGATCAAGCCAATGATTTCGTGAAGTGTGCTTCTGGCAAGCCTCTACCGAGGCTGAAGTAGTATTGGCGGCGGAATTTAGACTGCGCATTGATTGCCGTTTTGAGCCAGGATTGGCACTTCTGCTAACCATAATTCGATGCCTGTCCTCACCATCAGCCCGTAGAATGCGACATGAACCTTCAGCGCTGAAAGCATGTAACGTGCACACCACGTCATGGCCCCTGGTTTTAGCTGCGGATAGGGCTGCCCCTGCAGGTCCTCGGTCAAGATCTTCGGGAGAGTGCGCCACTACTTTCTGAGAGATCTGCGCAAACGCAGCCAAAGTCTCGCATTCTATTTGTTCGATGGATTTGAATGTAACTGCAAGTGCCGTAAGTGGCCGGTGATCGTCGCTCAGCTGTTCAGGTAGTTATCTGCCTGAAGGGTAAGCCGACGCTGGCGAGGCAGTAAGATGATGCCTTCAAAGAAGCTACTTGACGTGAATCGGGTCAACTCAAGACGAAGACTGATGAACTGCCGCATAGTTTCACGGCGGCAGGATTCGCCTGCCGCAGCGTGCTACGCTGTCTTTGGAAGCTGCTAGAGCAAGGCGTGCAGTTGACCTCGAGCCTCAACTGTGGCCCAAGGCAACACAATGGAGCGAGAGGCAAGCTACGGAAATCTTGCTCAAGACTATAAAAGCTGCCATCAATCCGCGTACTTGAAAGCCGATGCAATTCCTTAAATTCAATTGAGCATATCACCACCTTCATAACCTTTCCTCACTCAACGCGCGTTTCACCTCAAACAACTGCCAAAATGAAGACCTACGCTATCTTCGCTGTCCTAGCCGCCTTTGGCATGTCTGCTATCGCCGCACCCGTGGATGACGTTGAAAACGTCAGCATCGTCGGTCGTGATAACCTCCCCGACTTGAACGGTGTCCAGACCGCGCACGCGCGCAGTATCATCGCCGAGGTCAAGAAGTTGGGCGTTGGCATGCACGGCTGTGAGGCCGCTATTACTACTGGTCTCACCGAGGTATGTTTTCGCGGACACTCGAAGTCATCACGAAGCCTGAGCTAATAGACAAGAGTAGTCGAGCCTCAGAATCCTTGCCAATGACAAGGTCCCGGCTTCGCTCAAGTATCCCCATGATGGCAAGGGGTCGGACCACGATAGCATTGGCATCTTCCAGCAGCGCGCCATGTATTACAAGGATATTTCCTGTGACATGAAGGCTGACTGCTCCGCCGGTCTTTTCTTGAAGAAGATGAAGGACGTCAAAGGCTGGGAGACGATGGATATCGCCAAACTCTGCCAGAAAGTGCAGGGCTCTGCCTTCCCGGACGCTTACAAAAAGTTCACCGGAACGGCTGCCCGTGTCTGCCAGAAGGGTATGTAATGTTAAAAGGCTGGGGAAGCTGTGCTTCTACTGATTGATCGAACGTGTTACTGTCTTTGCGGTGAAAGTTAGTTCATATCTAGAAAGTCCAACGTATTGAGACCTCGCAATGCTCATCTGCGCGATGTCCGGTTTCTTAAGAGGTCGATGTCATTCCCGTCAAGTCAATTTATTACTCATTCATATCGCGCGACTACCATCGTTGGGCCTCCTCATGAAATTCAAGTTTGTCTGCCAGAGTCTCTCGATGATCACTTAGACAACCTTACGTTTTCGGGTATGATGGCCATAGAGACATCAATGGTTGGTTCATCAATCTTACCCTCAGGTAGCCCTTACAACATGAAATAATCCTTCCTATCGCTTTTCAACTTCCGTTTCCCTCCCACAAAGATAGCTTTGCCACAACCTGAACTCAACCCTTGCTGCGAATCTGCACCCGTCAAATGTACAAATGACACCGCAACTGGCTGCTCGATGTTCCATCAACTTTTCTGCTCGACACCGTGCCATTTGTGGAAGACATTCTCAGGGTCGTATTTCTGTTTGAGTTTCCTCAGCTGTTCGACATGGCTGCCAAAAGCCTCCTCTGGCTTCAAAGACTCGTGCTCCAGATTCACATAAAAGGGGGCCAGATCGCCGGCAGCTCGCCTGCCGTGGTGGCCACAAGCGTTTTGAATGTAATGGGACAGGTGGGCCTTGAAGTTGTGCACCTCTGATTGTTGAGACGCATCGCCATACCCTAGGACCATCACAGCCAGATAGTGCTCGCCGCGACCGGCAAACGCCGTTGCATCGTGCGGAGTGGCTCGTATGGCTGCCGTGGGAAAGAACTCGAAGACAAGAACCGATTTTTCCATGCCTTTGTGAGACATGATGAAGTCCAGAAATCGACGCCCGGCCTCTGCAATAGACTCGGCTTTGATCGGCATCGAGAAACTGCAGGAACCCATAAGCCAGCGCCCTGGTCCATCGAACCTGGGGTTGAACATGGTGTTGGTGACCGGGTATGGCACTGTCCCAGTATGATTGGCGAGAGGCCCGAGCGCCAACAATGGAGCGAAGCATTCTTTTCCCTCCTTTTCTGGGCCGTTGAAAAAGACGCCCGCAATGGCCACTGGCGCCGTATATTCTTCTGGGGCACAGCCGAAGGCGAGCATAAGGTTGTGGTCAGGCGCGTTCCGTTCGTGGAACTCGTTTGCAAAGGCCACGAGCTCTGGCACCTTGTCCAACCCGAACAGCAGAGGCCCACCCCAAACTTCACCCTGCGGGTGTGCCCGCGAAGTAAATTTTGTGACGATGCCTAGCTGAGCTCCGGCGCCCCTTACTCCCCAGAAGAGATCGGGATTGTGGCTCTCATTCACCTCGGCAACTGATCCGTCCGCAAGAACCATCGAGACTGAGAGGAGATTGTCAATGGACAGGCCGTGACGTGCAGTCAAGTGGCCATGACCACCGCCGAGGACCAGTCCACCGACGCCTGTTTTGTTGTACAGCCCGCCGACAGTGGCCAACCCTTCGGCACCCAGTGCGTCGTCGACGTCGCCGAACACGCAGCCGCCCTCAAAAGTTACTGTTCCAGCTGCCTTGTCCGTGGTGACCTTTCGCATGCGCGACAGGTCGATCACCATTCCCCCATCAGATGAAGAGGCGCCGCTAGTGGAGTGCCCGCCGCCACGGACCGTCAACGGGATCTTATGGACTTTTGCAAATTTGACTGCGGCTGACACCTCTTCCGGGTTCGTTGCCATTACCACGACCGCCTGAAAATTCTCGTATCAGCGCTTCATGTCGGAATGGACGAGCGACCCAAGAAATCTTAACGCGTGGATTGACGCACCGCTGGCTTCTCGGCGCTTTTGCTCCATCGTTTCAAACTTTCTTCGTAGCCCTCATCTCCCGGCTGGAGAACATCACCGGAGGTGATTTGTTGTCGAAGCTGGGCAAATTTGCCGCTCATTTTGGGCAACGTACATGTACGCTTTTGTGGATTGAGTCATCTGGGAAGTCATACGAAACGTGAACCATCGCCAATGAACAAGAGGAGAAGAGTCTAATATAAGAGGTCGACCTTGTGGTGAAAACGCAAGAAAAATCCAGCAAAACGTCATGATGATCCAGCTCTTGAGTCTGCGGCTCGCCCCGTGGCTTCGGGCTGAGCTGCGCTTTGCTTTGCGGGTGCTGTCGCAGCCTACCAGTTTCACACTGTCATCAGGTGCCACGGCGCAAGTAACAGATGGCTTCCAGAGCCAGATATCAGCCTGTTCGGCGCATTGCGGCACCGCAACATCCTTCGTGTCTGGGTCGATGGTTGCTGGCTCTCAATCAGATGTCCTTGATCAGCGAGGCACAGACAGCCTAATGCTGTCATAGTCTGCGCCGCACACAGTAGAGCGCTGGGGATCCTAAGTAGATGGACTGTGCGTTGGGCATGGTGTTGCAAATGATGGGTTGGTCTAACAGCCTCTGACGTGGTCGTGACAGGAAGGCTTCAAAAGTTCAGGGCGGGGTCTGGAAAGGATTGCCGAAAGGAAGCCCGCGATAGGGGTCCTGTCAGCCCTACTTCAATAAGGCTACCAATGGGGCCCTTGCACTACCGGCTCTCGTCAGGGGCGTCAACTCGAAACCATTGCGCCAATTTCGGCAGAAGTGAGGTGGAGCGGCGCGAAGGAAGCAGGATGCGTTTCGTGCTTGACTCCTCGCAACGTGAACGCCGCAGGCAACACCGTCTGCCTCGGCGCCGGGCCTTCATAACCGTTGCGCTGCTCCGAAGCAATGCGTCGCTGCTCCACCAAGACGAGTCGACATGTTCAGCGTCTACCCCCTCGAGGTCACACCTGACGATGCCTACCGCGTGCCCAGGCTGAACCACAAAAAGTCCAAGTTCGGCTGCCAGAAATGCAGGGCTCGCCGCGTGAAGGTACGTTTCGTCTCCCAGAAGCTGTCACTGTCACCGTCGTTAATTGCTACTGAAGTGCGACGAGGCAAGGCCCAAGTGCCGGAACTGCATGCGACACCACACCGCCTGCGTCTATGATCGATGTCCGTCCAAGGACGGGTCGCGGCTCCAGTCTGCTTCGCCTCAAAGCAACGATGCAGACCCTGATGATCTGGACGGCCCCGCGGATCAACATGGCCCACCCGAGACCCGGCAAAGGCGGCTGCTGGAGGCCCGGCTCATGCACCAATACATGACCAAGACGGGCCCGGCCACTGCCATTGACGAGGCGACCCGGTCCGTCGTCGCCGAGGCGATCCCCCAAAGGTCCCTGGAGTGTGATGCACTGCTTTACGCCATGCATTCCCTTGCGGCACTGCACCAAGCGCGCTGCGAAGACGGCGACGCCCATTGGCTCGTCGTCCACCAACGATATCTGTCCATGGCTCTGCGGGAACATAACGCGTCCCTCGACAGCATAACCAACGAGAACATCGACGACATTTGCCTGACATCCAGCTTGCTGCGGGTGTGCGCGTACGCCATGCTGCAAGGACGAGTGCGGCAAACGTATACGCCGCCCGTGGAATGGCTCATGCTCAGTGGGACTGCGTCGGCTATTTTCGAAAAGGCGTGGAGTTTTGTCGAGCATAAGCCCGACAGGGTAGCGCACCAGTTCTTGAGAAGCGCCAGGGAGAAGGCGCCATCATTCGTGGACCGCAACCGCAACCGCTTGGCTCATTACATGACCCGCGAAGCGCATGACATTGTGACGGAACCATGGGACTCGGAGACTGAGAGTGCGTATCAAGGGGCGCTTCGTTACCTTTGCAGTGTGCACGCTGCGGTTGAAGACGGCGTGGCCGACGGTGACATATGCAGAAGACTCATCATCTTCCCTATGTACATCGCGAGGCGGCTGCGGCAACTGGTACACGAGGGCCAGCCGAGGGCGTTGGTTGTGCTGGCCCATTACTTTGCTTTGTTGGTTCCCTACAAGTACGTATGGTGGATCGGGTCTGCACCGAAGGAGGAGGTCCGGGCTATTGCGGACGCATTGCCCTGGCGCTGGAGGCGTCTGCTGGACCTGCCCCTCCAGGTAGTCGAATGCGAGTAGTTCATGAATACAGAATACCTAATCTACGACGCCATGTTACCTCAGAGGAGAGGATTGCCCTTTGCCGCGGCTGTTGCGGCTGCGCGATAACCTGGCGGTATGTAACAGGTTAAACAAGCGCTGACGGGCTTCATCCTAGTCTTCATCCTTCGTCTTCCTGACTCGGGCTTGTCTGCTGGATGATGGATCCCGCAATCCTGTGATGCTCCCCGACATCCATGGACTGCTGCGCCGCACGGGACAATGCAGGTGCTCGCTTTCGCTTTCGTCCACATTAGGCTAGTGCCGGGACCCAATAACTGCGCGCAATCCGCCCGCATAAACGCCACCTGCCCCTTCTGAGGAACCCGACTCCGTGGGGGATCACAAACATCCCGACTTTGCCAGCGAGAATCCCATGGAGGCTCGGCAAAGGATGTCTTCACGATGCCGGTCTCCCGGCGGTGTACCTTGTACCGGAGGAAATGCCGGATATATAAGGCCGTGCCGCACCACCCATGAACTGCTCGTAAACCCATGCTCACTCCATCGTCTGCTCGAGTCTCAAAACCTTCTAGATCGGCAATCACTCACCAATCAGCCCTGTTCATCCCAGTTCACTATCAACCAACTTCAAGATGGCCAGCAACAGCAGCAACGGCAAGATGCTGCAGATGAGCCCGGACGACGATTTTCATTTCGAGATCCTCCGCGTTCTTGCAGTGGCGACGTCTCACGGCTCTGATGCCAGCGAAGTCCTCCTTGCCGCAAGCAAGATCGTCCCAGGCGACTTTGAAAGCTTCTACAGAACCTTCTACGATCTCGCTGAACGTGTACACGCCGTCGCGGAGAGTATCGACGCGGCAAAGCACCCGGTGTCGGCAAGAAAAACGCGCTTCAGAGAATCGACGTATTATCGCGCGGCTGACTTCTTCCTCCACGGCAATTGGAACGACCCTCGCATCGACTCCCTGTGGACGCAGCAGCTCTCTGCCTTTGACAAGGCAATCGCTCTCCTTCCGGTACCGGGCGAGCGCATTGAGCTCCAGGGCCCTGGCTTCACCATTCCGGCCATCTTCTTCGGTAGTGGCCAGCCGGGTCCCCGCCCAACTGTCCTAATGTGCAATGGCTATGACGGCGCCCAGGAGGAGATGTACCACGTCTTGGCCGCGTCCGTGTTGGAGAGAGGCATGAACGCCATTACCTTTGAAGGCCCTGGACAACCACTCGTGCGCCGCCAGCAAAACCTCGGCTTCATTCATGACTGGGAAAAGGTTGTCACCCCGGTCGTCGACTACGCCGTCTCGCGAAAGGAGGTTGACCCCAACGCTCTGGCCCTAGCGGGCTACTCCTTCGGCGGTTATCTTACCCCTCGCGCGGCTGCCTTCGAGCATCGCCTCAAGGCTGTCATGTGCCTTGACGGAGTCTTTGATTTTGGTGGGGTCATCACTAGGACGGCCGGCCCTCAAGTGGAAGAGTTGTTGAAGTCGGGCAACTCTGCTGCTGTTGACGAGATGATCGGGAAGATGCTCAGTGAGCCAAATACGCCAACAACAAGACGCTGGGGCATAGGACAAGGCCTCTGGTCATTCAACACAAAGTCCGCAGCCGAGTGGTTAGCTCAGGCCCGAGCCTATACCCTGGACCATGTCGTGGACAAGATCCAATGTTCAGTCTTTGTTGGAGACGCTGAAAATGACCTCTTCTTCCCTGGGGAAGCCAAACGGCTGGCTCAGAGGCTTGGTGATCGCGCCACGTACCATTTGTTCAAGAATGAAGACGCTGCGGGTGAGCATTGCTCGGTCGGTGCTATAGAGCGCTCCAATCAGGTCATCCTTGATTGGCTCGAGGACTTGATTGCGTCAAGAAAATAGATGCTAGCTTTACCCCAGGATAATATTAGAGCTAATAACGCAACTGTATATACATCATGATTGATCTCCGCGGGCCCCTTTCCTGCTCTGCATTTAATAAGCTTCGTTGAACCCCAGACATTTTGACTCCTACTCAAAGATTATTGCCAGCTACGCTTCGTCTGCTTAGATAGCTTTGAATTGACTCACTGTATGCTTGACTTGTTACTTGGTTAGAAACTTGGCGTTACTTGTTAACGACTCGCACTTGAAGTCGCTTAGAGTCTCGTTCGGAGACTGTTTCGCGCCCCTGGCAGAAGTACCAACAGATGCAGACCATTAAATAGGATCATGCCTTTCGTTCATAATGACCATTATGTATCATTGACTTCTAGGCTTTGAATCGTGCCTTCTATCCTAATCGCCAAGCACTAACTTAGACTGCAGCATCCCGTTGACATTAATCCAAGCTGTGGCTCAGAGATTCGACAATGAAATCTTCTATATTAATACGTTTTCCCCATCGACCGAACCTCAATACATGTAGCTACGTGCTAGAAGTGCGATCCACAAGTCAAAACCTACAGCAGGGAGTGATGCCAAGCCAAATTTCCAGCTCTCCAAAATGCACTTAAGTATACACAAGGAGGACTGCAATAGTATCAAAGCCGAAGCTAGCTGGAAGAAAGTGTCGCTTTTGATCAGCGGATTTATAACTGCTAACAGGCCAACTGCGAATTAGCATGGCTAGATGCCAAAGCTCCAATGTGGGAATAGTCTATGTGCTTGTGGCACCGACGACCGCTCCTGGAGCTCCTACAACAGCTTCATTGCGAAGGCCGCAGGCAGCGGAGCAAAGCCACCGCCGCGAGGGGTCGAAGCCCTGTTAGTCTACGGTATCGGGCAATGTAAGCCCGCCACGGCGCGCAGCTACCAATCGAGAAGGCCGCCTAAACATCATCGCCGGCGACATGACGCTGCGAACGTGGGACATGCGAATGAGAGCAGCAGCTTGTGGGCGCTAGGTCAGGGCGTCGGTGCCGCCTCATCCGATGGCGACACCAGCAGGCAGCAGCAGTTCAGCTCGCACGAAACGATTTGGCCGGGGAGGCTCGATACTGACAGTAGGAGATAGAGGGATAACCGAGACGCCACAAGCTTAATGAAAGCTCAGTGAGCTCCTGAAAGCTCACTCACGCCAGCCTTTCCGTGCAACAGGTCAATGATTGCCCAAACCGGTAGCAAAACGTGTTTGTTAAATTGAGAAATGCACCGGGTCGTTGCGGTTATTACTTGATCTTCAATCTTTCACTAGAGAGCGGAATCTTCCACCATGCTGGTCGCTTCGTCCCGGATCACGAAATGTCTAGGCTGCAGTTTGTCACAGTCAAGACCGTCTGCTTGGAGACAAAGTGTGCAAACAGCGTACATGTACGTGAGAGCATCATCTGGCATTACTCAGAACAGCACGAGACGGATTATCATCGGAGGCACTCGGAAAATAATACACGAGGCAGGATTTTTATGACGATAGACGGTTGGCGTCTACATTGTGGTTAGGTGTACTCCGTACTGTAAGCCAGATGCATCCTTGTGCTCGCTCCACCTTCCTCGGAGGCGTCCCGGCAGTCGCTGTCACCCCGCATCCGAGAAGATCGCGGGATCGGACCACGTTTGATAGCTCAACAACGCACAGGCAAAATGAAATTGTGTCCGCGTTGCCAGCGGAAATGTCTTCTGACGAGTAGACCCGGAGGCATTCGCGCCTAGACCTAGATTGCATAAACGGCCGTTGTCCAGCATTTGGCTCGGCGAATCGCAGAGCTGCTGTTGAGCCGCGGAAGAGACGGAGATGGAGCACAGTGGGAGCATGACTTGGAACTGTATGCCCATGCTGTCAAGCTAATAAACTACCTAACTATTGTGAGTGTTGCCCCCGCAGCTGCTAGCACGGAACCCTGCCGATCGGCTCTCGTTTATCCCCCGCAGTGGGCCATCTCAAACTGCACGACGACAAGTCCGCTGACGTCGCCGGCAAGACTACATATAGCTGCCCCAGACGGCATAGAAAATGTCCTTTCACCACTGAGTTAACGCATGAAATTCCGGTACGGAGTTTTCTCCGGATATAACACCCCATTAGCTCAGGGAATGGGGTGCCAAAGAAGTGCTCGGATCAGTCGGTTGCCGCAATCAGCAACGGCGCCTCGCAAGCCACCAACGGCAATTACATCACCATGCGAGGAGAACGCAGGCCACATATTCGTCGACAGTACAAACAGGCACGCGAGCAGAATCAAGGTCCCACCACTAGCTGGCTGCCCGCCGAGCTTCAGCAGACTTACACAGTGCTGCATTTACATGAAGCTCAACATCGGCCCACCATCCCGTGAGCTTGGTCCAATTGTTGCTGCCGACAGGCCCATGCTACCAAGGACTAGGTGTATGGCGCCAGCCTTCTTCCCCAGATTGTTCGATAAACCTGTGACGGCGCCATGATCGTCATGGTGGAGACGTGGGGAGCAGTATCGATGGCATCCCGCGCGAGTTCCATCATTTCGCGCGAAGCTGCCAGTCAGCGCGCGTGGGTGTCACCTTGCTGTCCAAGCTATAACTGCGGGCCACCCATCAATTACGAGCCGTTGGTGTTTCTGCCTGTTGCAGCCCGGGGAACGACTAGGAAGCTCATGAAACAGAGTTATCACTCACTAGACGTATCCATTTACGCAAAAATATCACGTCCACGGCGTACATCTGTTGGAAAGAGTCTCTGTGATAGGGAGAGTCCAGATCAGCCCGTCACGGCAATAACTCACAATGGCACATCACATATATGATCGATCTAAGCAACAAGCCGCCCTGGAGGGGCGAGATGACGAGGCGGAGAAGAGGGCCGGCGACTCCTCCAACATCGAGCATGCGCCTCGCCGTCGGCGCAGCTCCTTTGGTAACATGGAGAACCTCTCAGCCATCTTCGAGAATCCCCTCAAGACGCGCTCCAAGGAAGAGCTTATGGAAGACGTCGAGGCCTTCTGTCAAAGGTACCAGCTCATGGACTTCGTCGAGGACTTCCGCAAAGGCGCCCTTGTGGCACAGAGCCCCGAGAATTTCGAAAAGATGCCTGAGTTGAACGCCGACGACAGGCGCATTATCGAGCGGGAGACGACGCACCGCTGGAGCCATCCCTTCGTTCTGTATTGGCTCTGTGTTATGTGCTCCATGGCCGCTGCCGTTCAGGGCATGGACGAGACGGTCAACAACGGTGCCCAGGCCCTTTACCTGGAGCAGCTCAACGTTGCAGGCCCTAGCGTCACCAGGTTCAACAAAGATATGCAGGATAGCCTGACGGGCCTGATCGTCGGCGCTCCGTATCTTTGTTGCGCCATTATCGGCTGCTGGATGACAGAGCCGCTCAACGCGGTTTTTGGCCGCCGAGGTACCATCTTCATCTCGTGCTTCATTGCCGCCGTGGCCTCCATCTGGGAAGGCGTGGCCAACTCCTGGGTAAATCTGTTCATTGCTCGCTTTGTCCTTGGTTTCGGCATCGGACCCAAGTCAGCCACCGTCCCCGTTTACGCCGCCGAGTGCGCGCCGGCTCCGATCCGGGGAGCGTTGGTCATGCGTGAGTTGCCCCATCGATATGATCACGTCGCGAGATTTGAATAGCTGCTAACGGTAGTAGAATGGCAAATGTGGACTGCTTTTGGAATCATGCTCGGCAACATCATGGGCGTCGCTTTTGGTCCCTCCACGGGCATCGACCCGAGCTTGGGCTGGCGACTGATGCTTGGAAGCACCGTCGTTTTGCCCGTCATTGTCTGCGCTCAGGTTTACTTTTGCCCAGAATCACCAAGGTAAGTAGCAATTTCTGCAGCTAGTCGATATGGACACTGATGAGACGTTTTTAAAGATGGTATATTCAGCATAACAAGATCCAAAAAGCTTTCCGGTCTTTCCAGCGTCTCCGCTACACCAATATTCAAGCTGCGCGAGATACATACTACACCTACGTCGGCGTTGAGCTCGAGCGCGAGGCCAATCGGGGTAAAAATCTCTTCACCAAATTCATCCAGCTGTTTACCGTGCCGCGAAACGCCCGTGCAACGCTTGCTACCTGGATCGTAATGTTCGGTCAACAATTCTGCGGAGGTGTGTGGCGCCCCGGCTCCAGGCTCAATCGAAATCACGGTTTTGCTAATCGTCTGCGCAGTTAATATCATCGCCTACTACAGCACCACCATCTTTGTCGAGTCCAACTACTCCTTGAACTCTGCTCTACTTGCGTCCATGGGCACGGGCATCCTGAACTGGGTGTTTGCAATTCCCGCTCTCTTCACTATCGATCGCTGGGGCAGGCGCAATCTTCTGCTCTTCACCTTTCCCTTCCTTTCAATCACCTTGCTTTGGACAGGAATGTCATTCTTTATCCCGAAGACCAGCACGGCGCGCATTGCCATGGTCACGACAGGCATGTACCTTTTCGAAGTCTTTTACTCGCCTGGCGAAGGCCCTGTTCCTTTCACATACTCGGCCGAAGCGTTCCCCGTCCACGTCCGTGATGTGGGAATGTCCTGGGCTACGGCAACGACGTGGTGCTTCAACTTCATCATATCGTTCACTTGGCCGCATCTTCAGAGCGCCTTCACCGTCCAGGGGGCGTTTGGTTGGTACGCCGGGTGGTGCGTCATTCTCTGGTTCCTCATCCTCTGGTTCGTGCCCGAGACCAAGGCTCTCACGCTTGAGGAGCTGGACCAGGTCTTCAGTGTCAGCACCAGAAAGCACATGAGCTACCAGTCGAAGAACGCCCTCTGGCATTTCCGCAAATACATTCTGCGGGAGGATCTGGAGCCTCTGCCGCCCCTTTATCGTCTAAAGCACGACGAGAACAAGGCGGCCTTGGACGAGGGCAAGGCAGCCTTGTAAGCGTGTTTTGCGTTTCCTTCGGCTAGTTTTCAAAGTGTAACAAACGGGGACTGATGCTATGATACCTATCGCGGACTACGCTCTTCTTACTAGTTGGACTAATAATATTCTGCTTCATGAGACAATTTGTGCGCGTACCTTTCGTATGAACATGCACGGCGAGTGACCTTTCGTCTGAAAATGTAGGGCGAGTGAATGGGAAATATGGGCGCATTCCTGTTATCTCGTGATTTCATTCTGATCCTCATTTGTCCACGTTGGATTCAGCTCAATGTCCTCCGCGCTAACACACCTCCTAAAACTTCCTCCAGGCAGGCTCTCTGTCCAAGCCCTTGAAGATCTTCCTAAAAGTCTTTTCTCGCCAGGGATATCGATGCGGCTATAGAATAACGTAAACACGGTTCTAGTAGTAGTCCGTAATATCTGTAGTATTATACTAAGTTATTTTATCCGGTGAGCTGACTGGCTCCAATGTCGTATATCTCCCTGCCGGCGGCATCTTTGGTAGTGACTTTTGGCCTTTGCTGGGCTGCAAAGGACGCTGCCACAGATACAGCCACCCAGGCGGCGTGGTAGATGTTGTTGAAGAGCATCTTACAGCTTTCGTTCTGTCCAGGAAGCAGAATCCAGCCAGCCTCACCAGGTAGAGAAGCAAGTATTACTAATTTGCAAAGGAGAAGTAGCGAGAGCCGCCGAGCAAGCATTGATTTCCCATTTCCTGTAGTCTCCAGCTTCATGCAGTCTGTGGGCATGCGTGTTAGTCCGCAGAAGGGGGGCGGGAGGCGTGTCTGCATGTTGTGTAGATAAGGGGGGAGGCCGAGGTGGGATGGATCTTTCGATCACTCAGGTCAGTTCCGCGTCCCCTACTTCGGACATGGTATAATACTACATACTAGAGATATCATAAGATTAAGATGAAGAAAGCTACGTAGAAGCTACTGGCTATTACAAAGCGGCTATGCGAGCTTCAAGGGCGTCCGAGCTCACCAAGAGGTCCCCGCCGTCGAGGAACCCATTGGTCGGGAAGCATTCCCTGAATGCGTACTCTGGGTAGAAAGCATCGCGGTCGCCTACATCATCTAGGGAGAAAATGTGCAGCGAATCCATAAACTTGAGCCAGTTGTCTTCAATGTCTCGTCCCTCGTCCGGGTGAAAGAACATGCCGTGGAAGGCGAGCTTCATGTGCCGCCGGAGGAAGTAGACAAAGAACTTGGCCTCCACAAAGGGAGGATATATCTCGTTATCCTCGATGGGGTCCTGGTCTGAGTTGCCCGCAAATCTTGCCATAACCCACCGGCTGTCGTATACTTCCGAGCCGACTCCGTCCGGCCGCTCCGGCTTGAACGTTGGTCTGTCGTGGCGTTTCGGCGGCGGAAAAGTCACCATCCAGGAGCTAAATCTGCCCCAAGGCACGATGGGAACACACGCTGTAGTGTCCAGGCTCTCTTCCCCCCAGCCTCCGCTCAGTGCCTCTTCCACGCGGCCGCATGCCCAGAGCAAGCGCATCAGCTCCAGAACGACAGCATGTGCGTCTGAATGGCTTCCTCCATCCACAAGCTGGACGGGACACGCTCCGCGCCTATCTTCCTCGCCGTCCTCTGGCTCATGATGCTGTCTCTGGTGGCAGCTGCGGGCCCTTCCCGAGCAGGTTGCGAATCGCTGCTCCATGATAGCCTTGGCTTCTACGTCACGAAGAAGCTCTTCCAACAGCCACTCGCTATAGGCCCCAAATGCTTCTTGTTGCTCTTCCTCGGTCGTCTCGAACCGAAGGATGGGAAAAGTGTCGAGAAACTCGTCGTGCTTTGCCCCCGGGAATTCGGAAGTGAAGTTAACTTTCAGATCCTCCCTGGCCGCGGCTTGCACGCACGGCTCCTTGTACACGCCGGCGAGGGCGGCGCCGGTGATGATGCTCCGGTAGATAGCCTTGTGCATATTGACTCTCCACTCGGCCATGCGATCCGGCGGCTCAGGTGTGTCCAGGCCGTAGACATCCTGAGGCACATCGTATTCGCTATTGCAAAAGCGCTTCTCGAGCTTGCCGGCCAGGAGGTGCAACCGGCGAACGGCCAACAGGTCGCTCGGGCCGACATGACGGCGCGTGCTGCTCAGCCCGGCTAGATTGATGTTCCTTGGGGGCCGCCTGGTAAGGCGTTCGGCATCCAGGACGACCTGGCTTGCGCGGGTCTGGACCCCATTCAACAAAGGTTAGCTTGTGACAGAGTTGTACGGCTCAAAGCGCGGCTCGGTGGAGACCAAAGAGGGAGATGACGCTTACCGCAACGAGCGCTTGCTCTGCAGCGGGGATGTCCGTTTCGAAGAGCTTCCAAGCTGTACGTAGTCCGGCGTGGTTGGATTGCCATGCCTCTTACATATGCCGGCACGTCAGGGCAAAATAGAGGACATCTCGCGGCGTCGCGGCGTAGGAGAGTATCTGATGCAGCAGTTCTGGCGGCGCTGTGCGGAATAGGAAGGTCGATGCCATGGCTTTTGTCAGGGCTGCTGTGGGATGACGCACGGAGAAACGGGCGATTCAAGACCAACAGACGGTGAAGATTGAGTACCAAAAAAAAGAGAATAAATAAATAAATAAAATAAAGAAAATAAAAGGGTTGCTGTGACTTGATGCAGAAACAAAATGACAATGTTGGTCAGCAGCAACCAAAGTTATCAACCATTTAGTGCCAACCATCGAGACGCTAGCTCTCAGAATCGCCGGGAGCTGCCTAAAGCTGGGGGGTCGTTTGAGGCCCGCCCGCACCGCGCCGAGCAGACAGAGCAGGTGGACCTTTGATGCTGCATGGTGCTGTTGGTTGTGTCATCGCATGCGGCCGTTGCATCTACTGCAGGAACAAGATGACTGCAGGGAACAAAATGACAATGTAGGCCGAGCAGCAATCAAAGATTAACCATAATTTAGTGCCAACCTTGGAACCTTCGAGACGCTAACGCCGGCCTCATCTTCCGCGTCGCCAACGCCAAGGACGGCGCGGACAGCTACGATGGATACTACGCTGGCATCGGCGCCGACGGCTTCGTGGTGCTGGGCCGTGCGAGGCAGAGCTGGAACGAGCTGTAGACGGTCAAGACGAGCATCAATGCTGCTTCGACTTACCGCTTCAAGTCACCGCGCAGGGCGGCATCAACGTCTTTGTCAATGACATGCGCAATCTCAACATCAGCGTGACGGACAGCATATACAAGCGTGGCGCGGTTGGCGTACGAGTGTACCAGACGGCTGCCACTTTTGACAACATCATTATTGCCAATCTCAAGATGATGAATTTTGGCTGTAGTTTCTGTATGCTGATTCTTTGCCGTAGTTGGAATATACATGGTCATGTAGTTTCCTCACCTGCCCTAAGAAGAGAAGACAATTTTGGTGTATACATATGACAGGCTCCTCGCACGGGATTCAATTGCTGCCAGCAAGTACCATTCTGGCGAGACACCGCTTTGCTCGATCGAGGGCTGCCAGAGCGCCAGGGTTGAAGGACTACGACATGTCACAAGAGCGGAGCAAAGCCCGACTCTGGTATTTATCCATGATGTTGCGGCACTAAATATAATGCTCTTTGGCCAGCAATGTCTCATTCAATCCTGTCGAGCATGGGCATTTCCTTCGTGATGAGCTACCAGCGTTTTCGTCAAGCCTTCGAAACTCGATCTCTTAACATGAGCAGTTCATTCCTATTAGACAGCAAATGAGCCATTCAGAAGCTTCCCAAAATTCTAATAAGAAAGGTCGCTAAGCTCGCGGGTTTTGAGCAAATGGCATGAGCCGATAACCGGCGGTTGGTGTTCAACTCACGTCCGGATCCGCTCCCCTCATCCGTCTCCGCTGCGGGTCCATCACGACAGCTCCGGATTGCGGAAGGCAACCTCAGATGCCAACCCGATGGGCACAACTACCCGCGTTCGCATCACAGACACACACTCTCCCAAACAATCCAACTTCTACAGCCATGCCGCCCATCCTCATACTAGACGGCGGCCTCGGCACCGCCCTCGAGCAAAAGTACGACGTCGTCTT
This sequence comes from Tolypocladium amazonense, assembly GCA_024340795.1. Lineage (NCBI taxonomy): Eukaryota > Fungi > Ascomycota > Sordariomycetes > Hypocreales > Ophiocordycipitaceae > Tolypocladium > Tolypocladium amazonense. The sequence continues at coordinate 92,363 of JALHCE010000133.1, forward strand.
CTCTCCCGCCAAGCCGCTGTGGTCTGCCGACTTGCTCGTCTCGGACCCCGACACCCTGCTGGTCTGCCAGTCTGACTTTGGCCGCGGCGTCCCCGTCGACGTTCTCCTCACAGCCACATACCAGGTCTCTATCGCAGGCTTCGCAGGCACCAAGACGGCTGCACACCCGCAGGGCATTGAGCCACCGCACATCCCAGGCTACGTCGACGCTGCGGTGCGCATTGCCGGGCGGGCGACGGGCAAGGATGCCAAGGAAGCTGCCGCAGCCGTGGCTCTTAGTGTAGGCCCGTACGGCGCGTGCATGATCCCTAGCCAAGAGTACAGCGGCGCGTACGACGAAGCGCATGGGTCACAGTCAGCGCTGCGAGAGTGGCATCTAGAGCGCCTGCGACTCTTTGCGACGGTACCCGAGCTGTCGTCGCGGGTTGGCTACCTCGCCTTTGAGACGATCCCGCGCGTCGACGAGATCCACGCAATGCGTCAGGCTCTCGATTCAATCTCCGAACTAAAATCGGTGCCCTTCTGGATGTCCTGCTTGTACCCGGGAGACGACAAGGCGCTCCCCGACGGCAACTCCCCCGAGGACGCCGTTCGCGCCATGTTCGACCCCAAGATCGCAAACGCCGTGCCGTGGGGCATCGGCATCAACTGCACCAAAGTATGGAAGCTGGATGCCTTGCTGCGGCGCTACGAAGCTACGATAGCGGCCTTGCTGCGTGACGGCATCATCAAGGACTGGCCTGCTCTAGTGCTCTACCCAGACGGCACCAACGGTGAGGTCTACAACACGACGACGCAGAAGTGGGAGATACCGGACGACGCCGCGCAAGAAAAGCGAGTGTCGTGGGAGGAGCAGCTCGCGGAGGTCGTGAGAGGGACAAAGGAGAGAGGCAACTGGCGGCAGATTATTGTTGGCGGGTGCTGCATGGCGACTTCGGAGGATATAAAACGTCTCCGTGGTGTATTAGTAGGCGAATAATGAGGCTGTTCATCCACCCCTTGATGATATCAAAGCACTACGTTATAATCCAAGGCCGCTCACGTCCACGCTCGTCTGCTTGCCGCACATCATCTCCGCCATGACCATACCTGTTCCCAAGGACAGTGAGATGCCCCACGGCCCATGTCCCGCCGCCAAAAACACACCCCCTTCCGCGCCCGGTCGTGTCTTCATGCCTCCTCCCAGCTGCTCGTCCGTCAGCCTCGTGATGAACGGCGTCCCACGGCGTGTTACTGGTCGGAAGCACAGGCCCGCGCGCACGACCTCGAGCTCGCCTTCAGACGCAATAAGCCTCCGCGCGATCCCCTTAAGCTCATCGAGACAGTCTTGCACCGGCGCCGCGCCCGTGGCCAGCGGCGGCAGCGGGATTGCTGCCGAGTTAACTCCGGCAAGATAGATGACACCGTCCGGTCGTGCGTACATCTCCGGCGCCAGCATATCCTCCAGGTCACAGTACACTGAGTGGCACACCTTGCTCGAATCCTCGCCGCCGCCGCCGGGCGCCCGCACGACGAGAGAGTGCCCGCCGAGGCTGGCAACGGGAACATTAACAGTCGCGCCCTTGAAAAGAGACGAGAAGACCTGTGGCGTCCATGCACCTGCCGACAGCAGCAGGCGAGTGGCGGGGATCTCCGTCTCGGACGACGAGTTCGTGTAGCCGATGCAGACATCAGCCAGCTCGCCTCTCACATCTGCCCTGATGCGGAGAGCCGTGGCCGGATAGTGCACCTGGACCCCGACAGCTTTGCACTGCTGAAGCAAGAACCGACAGAGCCTGAGGGGGTCACTTTATCATCCGCGTTCAGCAGCCATTAACAGGAGACGGCATTGAAGGAAGTCACTCACACCAAGGCGGTCCCCTGCCCTTGGTCGATCACTCTCACGGCATCCCCATGCATGCGCCTCAGCCACGGAACCTCTCCCTCCTTGTTCGCCTTGTCCCTCGCGACGCCTGCGCGACTCGTCGCCTCGCCACTCTGAGAAGCAGGCGTCCCGCCGCGGGCGTCGTAGCTCACCGTGACGCTCCTCGAGTAACCCCATTTCTCGCGGCCGCCCTCCTTCTCCGCCAGCTTCCGGTGCTCCTCGAAGCTCAGCGCCCCGAGCTCCGCGACCGAGCCCGAGTGCCAGTCCCTGGCAAGGAAGCCCCCAGCGTAGCCGGAGGCGGAGGCGAACAGCTCCGGGGACGAGTCGACGAGGTGAATCGACGAGCCGGGCTGGCGCTGGGACAGGTAGTAGGCCGTGGAGAGGCCAATGATGCCGCTGCCCAGGATGACGGTCGTCGCCATGATGTCCACGGTCTGTTCGATCCCGACACCTCTCAACTGATGACGTCCCTTTGGCGACATGGACTTATATCGCAGAGGTCCCCACAATAAACGGCGACGACTGGCCCAGGGCTCCAGGGGAACCCCGCCACCAGGCGTCGGCGGCGGAAGCTCGTTCCCCCACATCACACATTCCACATGCAAACACACCTGCAACGTGCCGCTCAAAACTGTGCAACGCACGAAGCCGATTCGCCGCCTCTTTCGCCCTGACCTCAAGAGCTACCTGCAGATCGCAAGCCATGGCCGCAGCAAAGGTCTTCATCATCACCGGTGCCAGCAAGGGCATTGGCGCCGCCATCGCTCAGTACCTGCTTGCGAACTCTCACAAGCTTGTTCTGGCCGCGCGGTCCGAGCATCTGCTCAAGGCGGTGCATAGCTCACACCCAAACCAGGTTGAATATCTGGCTGGCGACATGACAAGCCCCGATGTGAATGAACACTTTTGTCCCAAAAGAATATTGTGTAAATTGAATTTGTCTAGCTGACATGGATGAATACAGATGCCCCAGAGGCTAACCGACCTAGCCATCAAGTCTTTTGGCAAGCTTGACGGCATCGTCATCAATCACGGGCTCTTGGCACCTGAGACGATTGACGGCTCCACGCTCGAGGGGTGGAAGCATCTCTACGATGTCAATGTCTTTAGCTGCTTAGCCATGGTAGGTCGTCGCGCAGCGACCACTAGGACCAGATCATTGATTGTTCGACAGGCCAAGGCGGGGATTCCAGAACTCCGGAAGACCAAGGGCTGTGTCGTATGGCTGTCCTCGGGAGCAGCAACGAAGCCATACACTGCGTGGGCCGCGTATGGTTCCTCAAAGGCAGCCGTCAACTCAATCTCGACACATCTTGCCGTCGAAGAGCCTGACATCACCAGCATCACCATTGCGCCCGGCAGAGTGGATACAGACATGCAGGCCGTCCTTCGAGCAAGCGGCAAAGACACCATGAATAAGGCGCAATACGACTCTTTCGTCGAGGCCTTCGAGCAGGGCAAGCTGTTGAAGCCCGAACAACCAGGGCACGTAATTGCCAAATTTGTCGCGGGTCCACAAAAGGCCCTGAGCGGACAATGTCTCAAGTACGCATTGGCACAGCACACATCACTGGATGAGATACTGACAGGATAGCAGCTGGAACTCCCCGGAGCTGGTCACGTATCAAGAGTAGTGGGCCTGATTCCTAAGACTCGAGTGAGGTTAGCACATGTCCAACCATATAGAAGGCAAGAAAATAGAAGAATCAGGATTTGCAAAGTCAGTCGAAAGATGAAAAGCTCTTAATTTTATCCACATGGGTGCTTCAGTATTAGCATGGAATAAGTTTTATCATCACTGCAAAAAAAGATTGTGAACTGAACAAGACCGTCCCTACCTTTTCAGTGTGCATTGTGGCAGGGTGGAGCCACGGCTGGCAGCTAGATTTTGGCTGCCCAGAGGCTCAGCACGCCCTCATGTCGACTCTGCGTGACGCACGAGCAACTTCTCTATGGCTGTCGAATGCATCCGTCACAAGAGGGGGTACTGAAAGTGTTGGTAGCAAAGCAATTGGCCACGGCGCTCGTCGGGCCAATCCGTCCAGCGGATCAGCGTGTCAGAGTGTCTGTACGAGATCTTGTCAGCTTCGTGGCCTCTCTAACGCAATTTGGGCTAAAGAGTAAAGCGAAATGCGTGCGCTGGATCAGCTATGTCTTTTTGGCACAGACGTGTCTATCACCACGGGAGGCTTGTCGGACCTCCTCAGACTGGGGCGACAACATATCTCATCATTGAACGCACGATCGCTGGGGGGGTGGGCAGGGCTGCTTACCTCTCGATCGGCCATTGGGTTATGGGCAGCAACACGGAAACGCAACGCCATTCTGCAGAGGCCGGCGGCGCTTGTTGCTTGGTAGAGAATGCAGAGGAGGAAGAGGATTGGAAGAGCTCGCGGCAGGAATTTTTCTCTTTTAGCCTGGCGGGTCCCGTGGCACGTGCGCGAATCCGTTCTAGCGCCCTGCTTTCCCCCTGTAGCCGGCCCTTGAGAGCTATAAACTCCAGTGGCTGCCCCACCATCGCAGCTCTGCATCCCGCTCCCGTCATCCATCTCCAACGTCCGGCCACGATTCTGCCCCGCGCCTCACGGTCTGCGCCAGCCTTCGTAGCGCCAAACCGTCCGGATTTCGCTTCTCTCAAGCCAGAGTCCTCGTCTGCAGCTTCTGCACTACGCGTATACCGGTTCTCGCTCGTGTCCTTGCGTCACGGCAGTCCAGCGCAACGCGGCTTCGGTCCCGACTTGGCCGTTGTACATGACCCGGTCTTGTACTTGTATTCCAGCTGCCCACCGCCCCCCCTTACGCCAACATGTCGGATCACGAGTTTGGAGGTGAGTTCTGCCGTAATGCTTCACGTGCTTTGCCCCCTTTGTATGTGCGTGCCGCGGTGGACGCTGGCGCGTGGGCGCCATTTGTCTATCTGGCGTGCCTCCAGTCACGAATCTTGTAGGTCACGGGGAAGCCCAAGGACATGGCATGATCTGTTCCCGCTCAACGAGCTCCGTTGCGCAAGAGTTGCGACGACGATGTTTGCTGCATTCTTGGGCTGTCTTGCCATAAATAGCGTCCGTTCCCTTGTTCCTGATGCAACCTCGGGCGCCTCATGCGTTGCTCCCCAAACCTCGTGCCCGTCTTTTTACCTCCAACATGGCGCCCAAGCCGGCGCAGGATCGATACTGGGACCGCATCGACTGTGGCTTGACCTCTTGTTGCGTTGCTTCTTCAGCCGTCATCGTCATCAGAGGTGTTGCTGACGCTGTACCAGGGAACGATGACCTGTCGCTGCCAAAAGGTACGAGTCGCTACGTGTTATTTGCAACTTCCAATCATTTGCTAAGTCGTCGTAGCAACGGTTCAGAAGATTGTCGGCGAGATTCTGCCCGCCCAAGGTGGCGTAGCCTTTGCGAAGGAGGCTCGAGACCTGCTCATAGAATGCTGTGTCGAGTTCATCACTCTCATTTCCTCCGAGGCGAATGAGATTTCGGAAAAGGAAGCCAAGAAGACGATTGCTTGCGACCACATCACCAAGGCGCTCGAACAGCTGGGATTTTCCGACTACGTGCCAGCCGTACTCGAGGCCGCCGCCGAGCACAAGGAAACGCAAAAGGTAGCACGCCTGCCCAGATCGCTTGAATGAAGTGCTTGCTGACATTTTTCTTCGCAGGGACGCGAGAAGAAGCAAGACAAGTTTGCCAACAGTGGCATGTCGATGGAGGAACTCGCGCGCCTGCAAGAGGAGCAGTTTGCCCAGGCGAGACAACGACACACGTGAGAGACTCTATTTTACTGGGAAGGGCGTCGAGGATGGGCATTGCTTTGGCGTTCAAACAATGGGATAGTTATATGGGCAACTCGGGTTTTGCGATGGATTCATGTCGTGGAAGGTGTTTGAAGGGAGGCAAGCGTATCGGCTGGATCTGCTCCGCCAGCTAAGGTACCTAGATGACGGACAGACAAGTCAAACGACCAAATTATGTGCATTTGTTACATGCTCACTCTCACGTCAAGGGTTTCCAACTAAATTTGCACGTTTCAGACTTTGCAGACACGGCCTACATGAAGGCAGAAATGGTATGACAGTATGATCCTGACATCTGTTAATGCAGAGAAGGAGCAAGCAGCAGATGTACGATAATCATCCATCGCCAACAGGATTGTGGGTTGAAAATGGCGGTTGGCTGATTGGCTGACTCGACGCCTTCAGCTACTTCCGATAGTGACCTATCGATAAGCGGACTTGGTGATGCAACACCGCAAATCTCCAACGAGAGCATTCATCTGCGCAGCATCGTTGTTCATCACCTTCAGCCCTGACGGCACACTCCTGTTGACTTCTACCTTGTCCCAAGGATCTCCTAGCCGCAACCATAGGTCGACGTCGCCGCGATCGTCACAAGTCCGGGCTTCGCGTCCCGCGCTGGCTCCGCCGCATCATGGGCCAAGACGAGTCGTCCATCATCGACGACTCTGTCGCGCCGCAGAGCCTCTCAGCCAGGACGCTCTCCGCGGTCGCTGATTATATCAATAACGGGAGCAAAAAGAAGATCGTGGTTCTTACCGGTGCTGGCATCTCCACGGCAGCTGGCAGTACGTTGGGCCTAGCCTCGGGGCTTTGAATTGGATCGCTAACATAATCCCAAGTTCCCGATTTCAGATCACCGAAGACGGGCCTCTACCATAACCTCGCTCGCTTGGACCTGCCCTACGCCGAGGCTGTTTTCGACATCGACTACTTCCGACAACACCCTGAGCCTTTCTACGTGCTCGCACAGGAGCTCTACCCGGGCAAGTTCCACCCGACCGTTTCCCATGCCTTCATCGCATTGCTCTCCCGCAAGGGTCTCTTGCAAAAGCTCTTCACGCAAAACATCGACTGCCTAGAGCGGCGCGCGGGCGTCCCTGCCGACCAGATTGTGGAGGCGCACGGAAGCTTTGCGACACAGCGATGCATTGAGTGCAGAATGGAGTATCCCGACGACGAAATGAAGTCGCACGTCTTCAGAGGCAAGGTACCCAAGTGCATGGAGGCGGGTTGCACCGGGACCGTGAAGCCAGATATCGTCTTTTTTGGGGAACCGCTGCCGGCAGCGTTCTCGCAAAACTCCTTCCATACTTCTATGGCAGATTTGGTGCTCGTTATCGGGACAAGCCTCTCGGTGTATCCTTTTGCGGGTCTTCCCGAGATGGCTAGAGACGACACGCCCCGTGTGCTGTTCAACATGGAGAGAGTAGGCCGGCTAGGTGGCAGGGCCGATGACGTTATCCAGCTGGGGTCCATTGATGATGGTATCCGAGAGCTTGCCGACGAACTTGGCTGGAGGGATGAGCTGGAGCAGCTGTGGCGAGAGGTGGTTGGAGACGATGAGGCGGAGCGGCAGCTGCGGAGCCAGAAGAAGCATGACGAGGAGGTGGAAGAAGAGGTGCAGAAATTGACGGAGGTCATCGAGGCGACACTCAATCTGGACGAGACGCAGACCGGCGAAGAGGCACCCAAAGAGCAAAAAGAGAACAAGACGCATGAAAGAAAGGAAGAGGACGACGATGACAGCCCCCCTGCCCGGGTGGGGCCGAAGGAGACCACAGAGACGAAAGAAACGAGAGAGACGCAAGAGACGCGGCCTGTTGACGATGCCACAGTCCCACAGTCGACCAAGTTGTCCGATCAGTCGCAAGAAGCGACCAAAGATAAGACCGTGTCGGCAAATCCATCACAAGAGCAGGGCAAGAGTGAGGGCCATGAGAAGCCTCTACTCTAGGTTGTAGACCATGAAGTTGGGTCTGACACAAAATTCTTCATGCAATGCACATAGATGTTTTTGATACGAAGAGAAATGAGGCCTGCCAGGCGTTGAGGCATAGGCAGGATTTGTTATCAAGAGGATTGCAGCAACTAACACAGTCTATTAAACAAAACGGCTGCTTTCAATCCATCACGCATCAGTCCCTCGGATTTCCGAGAGACAGGTCCCTCTTCCACTATGAACCCATTATGCATTACATCCTCAGAGCCCACTGTCGATCTGGGCCGGTATGTTCGTATCCGTCCATTCCGCCCACTGCCGGCACGTCTCCGCGACCACACTCGGCGGCTTCATCTTTTGCAGCGCATCGGCACCCGTGACGAACTGCGCAAAGAAGCCGGCGGAGGCGTGCCAGGCAATGTGGCAGTGGAAGGGCCAGACGCCTAGCCACGTTCACACGTCAGCGATGCGCTTGTGTTGGCTGGACTGGGAGGCTATCAACAGGCGGCTTACCTGGGTTCTCAGAGGCGTCAAACTGCATCACCAGATGCCCGTTTGGGCGCATCTGGATGACATCTCTTCGCTGGGGGTTGTTTGCATTCACGATTGTACCATCCCATTCGCCCTCTCCCTCGTGCAGGATGTACATGTTGAAGCCGTGCAGATGCATGGGGTGGCTGCGATGCAAAGGATTAGCATTGACATCTCCGGGCCGTGTATAAGCTACAAATGAGGGACACTCACGCAGTAGACACCAGGCTTTTTATATGTACCCTCACGCTTTTGGCGTTCTTGGTATTCTTCACGTTCCATTGCTTCTCAAACGTAAAGTTGCCAAGGGTGCTCAGCAACAGCGTCGGGCTGTTGTAGTTGCCCCGGAAGTCCACGCCGTCAAGGGACCACAGCGTGATACCGCTCTCATTCGTGAACAACTTCACCTCCATCTCGTACGTTAGGTCCGGCTCCGGCACCCGCAGCTTCATCTTGGGCTTCGTGAGGCTGAGGTCGTCGTTGGCGCATGTTCCCGGGTCCGGGCGGTGCCAGGCCTCCGACTGTGGCTCCTTCGTGTCGTCGGCGCCGTCGTAGTAAATGGCCGCGGAGGCATGGGGCTGGCTGGCTAGGCTGCACGGCTCGGAGATGTTGGCGCGCATCCAGTAGGCGTCTAGCTTGCCGTCTGCCTTGACGAGGACGTCGGTGCGCTGTCCGATGCCGAGCGTCACGACATCCGTCTCGTATGGTTCGACAGTGACAAAGTCGTTGGCGATGACGGTCATCTTGTGTCCATCAATGGAGAATCGCTGTAGTGCCTCGGCCCCCGCGTTGATCAACCGCAGGCGATGCGTCTTGCCGCGCTGAAACTTGAACTTGGAGATGCCAGCGTGGCTGTTGCAAGGCGTTTCATCGTCTGCGGGAAGCTTGGAGCAATCGAAGTTATTCTTACCGTTGATAAGGTTGTTATCAGATTTGAATGGCTTCCCCTGGGGCTTCATAGTCTCCTCGACGAGGTCAAAGTACTCCCTATGATACCAGTCGGAGAGTAGTACTGGGCCAAGGTCTATGTCATACTGCTCATCTTGAGGTCCATAGATTACCATGGGTCCCAGAATACCGCCGGCATACTGGGCCGAGTAGTGTGAGTGATACCATGATGTTCCGTAGAGGTCGGCATCGAAAGCATATGTGAAGGACTTGCCAGGAGGGATGGGACACTGAGTCACAGCCGGGACACCATCCTCCCACGGTCGAGAGACGTGAAGGAGGCCATGCCAGTGAAGTGCGAGGCCCTCTTCCGGAGCGCTGATGTTGTTGTGAACGGTGACCTGGATAGTATCTCCCCAGTTGGCCTCGATGAGCGGCCCAGGAAATGCTCCATTGACTAACAAGACATCTCGCTGGTATCCATCCGGAGCAATGAAGCCTCGACTGACTGTAAAGTCGTACGACCTGATGACGCCAGTATGTGGGTATTGTTGGTAATAGTTGGTGTCAAGATCCAGGAGACTCCAGGGGTAACCGTTTGGCAGTGGATTGTTGCCCAAGAACATAGGTAGCAAAGGGGCCAGGAGGGTCCCGAGCAGCGACGCTCTAGGCACGTTATCAGCGTTCTTCCAGTCTGTGGGTGTGTGAAGAAATAAAAATCATACCCATTTGTCCTCTGCTGCGGGAGCTGGCTCGCCACACTTCGCGGCTCGAAGGTGCGTAACGCGACCTCTCGCTTCACCTGGCTGCTTGCTATCCCCATGATGAATTGAATGAAGCAAAAAGGCCACAAATAAGCTTGTCAATTCAGCTTGTCGTGTCGGAGCAAGCACGATGTTCCGCAGAACAAAGCATAGCAATGTTGTACGAGCCAGGCCGTTATACTTATATCCTTCGGAATACACGCAAGCGCCGCCCAACCCCTGGCTACGCTACGCATCTGCAAAGGGATTGCTACAGGGGCTGTCCCGAGGGATGAAGTGCATCTGAGCAATCATGAGCAAACCGATTGCCAAGGCACTGTACACAAGAGGTACCGCTCATGATGTTTGAGCAATGGTATAACATAAGCGGAGTTTCCGCCGACTCATGCCGCGTGTCCATATGCAAGGCTGAGAGGGGGGATTGGAGAAGAGACTAATAATATTGAAAGAACGTGAAGTTTATTCCAGAGGCATGACCATTCCCTCAGGCCAGAGCCTCGGCTATTTGCGTCATTGCTGCCGGCCCTTCGTGCAAGTCCGACATCGAGCAGAGTCTACAGCATGCTCCCTCGTGGTGTGGTGTGGTGAAAGTGACAGGGAATCCGCGCCGGGAAGGGCTCGAGCTCCCGGAGTGAAGTCTTCCATTGGATTTCACATTGCCATGCTCACAACTACACGACGGCGGTGCTGTTGGTTGAACACGCTTCCAACCCGGCCATGCAGGGGCCAGAAAAAACGCCACCCCTTCCACCAAAAATTGCCTTTTCACGGGGGCAAAGTTGGATAGTAGAGAGATGATTTTTCTGTCTCCCGCGTGCCAGCATCATCCTTGACATATGCAGTGCTATGCACATGTCGGACATTTTTAGAATCACCCGACAGGCAAGGCAAATTCAATTGAGATGCAGCTCGTATGCAGGTGCTTTCGCGCATTTGAAAAGTGCCCGCGTCTTCCGTGCTGAGAGGGATCAAGGTTCGTGGACGTCGTCATGTTCCACAGAGTCACGGACCGGTGTCCGCCCCTGGAGGGGATGGTTGTATCCGTAGGTATTCACCCAACCCAACCCACACACCACGCTCAGCAATCACGGGCGGCTGTTATAGCCTCTTGTGTTACGTAGTCATTTGTCACACAGAAGCCATGCGGTAAATAAGGTATGCCGGTTGTGCCAGGCTCGAGGCGTTCGCTTGCAGCTGTTGCGGCGCTGCCCAGCTTCGCGGGTGAGCTCCGATTGCACGGAAGATGACCGTATGGAGCGGCAACTCGTACCAACCTTCGGCACAATAGATCTACCGCTGCCAAGGATATAGCTTCATCCCGTGGTCAACAGACCGCCGGATGAGCCGAATGGCGTTGGCGGCTGCGGTTCTATCCGTTGCCTCGTCTCCAGGCAGCCGCTCCACCGATAGAGTCATCGTGGAACCGCATGCAAAGCTCGTACGAGTGGCACCACCCAGGGTAACTTGTCGAATTCTCCAAGTACGCCGCGGAAGATTGAAGGAACTGGACTTCAGTTCCGCAATTTCCGCGTGTCGCAGAGAGAGCCGACAGTCGTTGGCCAGACTACCTCGAGGCAGTTCTGCCGGCGAGCACACAACAAGCGGAAGCTTCGACAAGTTTGGGATGAGCCTGCGATTGGTTGGAGCAGCTCGCAAAGATTGCCAAGCCGCAGGGTGCACAGCGCTCACATATGCGTGACCAATGAAAGCCTTGAGACGTGCAAACTTGACATGAAGCATGGGGCGCGGAACGCGATGCACAGCAGATGACAATAATTAGGTTCAGTCATCTGCATCAAAGGTGGCAGGGCCCCTTTTCGGGGCAAGAAACTCTCGTGACCGCTGAATACTGGTTGACATCGGCTAAGGGGTCTTATAGCCTGCCTCATAATCGACGTGCATGATACACAAGGAAGAGTTCCCAACTCGACCTTCGACGCCCCATCCCTTTGAAACGTCTGCAAAGAGCAAAGGGCGACAGCTGAGTAGTCCCTCATGATAGGCAGGATCGGAGTTCCGGATGGCAATTCACCTTCTTTTTCTTTTTGGGGAAAAAGCTTGGCCTCTTCCATCCTTCCGGTCACAAGGGAGCCTGGTCGGTCTCCTCTCTCCACGTCTGCATTGAACATTCGGGAAGTCGACAGTGGTTCAATTCACAAGCCATTGACATGTTGTTCTTAAGATATTGCTGAAGACGTGATGTTGTATTATACAGAGAGGATTGTGGGAAGCTACCACTGTACACTGATTGTTGCCGTTCTCGGCGGGTATAATCGTCAGTCTTCCGTTCGTTACGTCGATTTCCGCCAGGCAGGGTTGGCCATCATGACGATGGGTCGTCGCTGTGCTCGCATGTACATTTCGTGCATCTTGGGATCGGCATCGGACCGGATGACGCTGCCGATGGACATGAAGAAGCTGATCGCAAACGTCAGTTACCTGATGAGCCGCCGCCAGAAGAACTCGAACTGACCCGAACGTTGCACCTGAAGCGCCCATATACTGCCCAAGCGTTCTCATGATGCCTTGCGAGCCGGCACCGTAGCGGAAGATGTTGACGGTCCCTGCGGTAGGTCAGCGGCGCGATCCGCGTCGTGGTTAGTCTGCTGTGGACATACCGAAAATGAAGCCGATAATGACTCCAACAGCTGTTCTACAATTAGCAAGGCCGTCGCAAAACACGGCGTTGTGATCATCATACTTCCGCCCATCATGGCACCCATCTTCACTGCAGGCCACGGTCAGCAACTTTTCTCAATAGTCAGCCGAGTTACTTGAGGCGCACGTTTGTCCATGTTGGAGGGGGCCTGCTGGCCACCCATGTTGACTGGCGCGACGGCAGGCATCGTGCTTGGTTCGTCTGCTTGCTCTGGTTTGCTGAAGTGGTGCCTCTTCGGTGGATGCGTTGGGATCAAGCCGTGCGTTGGTCTCTGACCCGGTTATGTACGCTGTGCTTCGTAGAGTATCAGGCTTCACGTTCCCCAAGCTTGGTGATGCTGCGCATGATTAGACGGCCCACGGAGGAGCCGGCAGAATGTTGATGCGGCCAGCCGGGGCCCCTCACAGTGCTGATATGTAGCCCAAGAACGCTATTCTTACTGTAATATTTCGTCACGTGAAGCATGGTCATGAGCCTTTGACGGGGCCAGCTTACTGTTTGAAGACCAGAAGGTGCCATTTATGGTCCATTTCGCGAATCCGTAAGTGATTTGAAGCTTCCCGAGCGTCGTGCTGCGTTGAGACCGAGCGGAGCGTTCACTGAGACTCTGTGGCAACGGCGAGTCGCAGCACTGTATGTGGCTCCAGCAGCGCCGCACCAACAGCGGCTAGCGAGGACTGGGAACAGACGACTCCCAATCTCCCCTTCAGCTCACACTCGGTTCGAGCTGCCGTCTACGATCGCGCCAACTCGATCACTGCTGTCGAGATTTCATTTCTGGCTACGCTGCTGCATCGCCGCTGAGTCTTTACGGACTGCCGCAGCCGTTCTCGACACGTTCTCGCGCGTTGTGCCGTCGCCAATTGGCTCCTGCTCTTGTCACTCCTTTCGGCCAAGGCTGGCAGAGTGGCGGCTCGTTCCAGCCTCATAGCATCATCAGCATCGAGAATCTGACCGAAAATCACACGTCGATTTACTTCTGCGGGCCCTGGTACCGCCCTGCGCTCCCTCGCCTCTGCCTCCGCGTCGTCTGAAAGGCGCCGGAGTAGCCAAGGTCGAACGAGGGACGCGTGCCGAGCATCTAGACTTGCCCGGCGATCGAAGCAAAAGGCAAAAGCGACGATTCCATATCTCGAGCGTGTCAGCCCGTCGGCGTCAGCTGCGTACGAATCTTCCCCATGACCGCCGTGGCGAGTCCCCCGACCTTTCCCCAGATTTCACGGCCAGCATGGGGCACGCTTAACGGCAACAACCCCATGAACCCCGACGACGTGAGAGGCATGTTCGCGCCTCGCAAGCAAGTCTCGCGGTCCAACTCGTCGTCCTCCGTCTCCTCGACCTCGTCAAACACCACCGTCGCCACAAACGGGTCTCAGTCCAATGGCACACCGGTGTCTACCTCTTCGGATCTGAGCCAGTGGTCAGGCAGCACCGGTCCCCGAAAGCGACCGCAACCGAAGCAGCCCTGGCCAGCAGGAAAGGTGGACCCCCAGTCGGACTTTTCGAGGCTACCGGCCGGTCGACCCGGCGGCATGGCAGCGCTCCATAATCAGATGCAGCCTGGCCCCGGTCAGCCACAGCAGATGGTCCAGCAATCCGTGATGAGGCCCATGCCTCCCGAGCAGTTCCCCCAAGGCCAGCCGGTGCTGTATCTGCTCTCGCTGAACGGCACCTTTGAAAGAAAAACAATCGCCGTTCCGTTCGCTCCAGAAAGCCTTCGGATCGGTCGGCAGACCAACCAAAAGACGATCCCGACGCCCGCCAACGGTTTCTTCGACAGTAAAGTGCTGTCCAGGCAACACGCTGAGATATACGCGGAGCGCAATGGCAAAATCTTCATTCGAGACGTCAAGTCGTCGAACGGCACCTTTGTCAACGGAACGCGCCTCTCGCAGGAGAACCGAGAGTCGGAGCCTCACGAGCTGCAGACTGCCGATCACCTCGAGCTTGGTATTGACATTGTCAGCGAGGATCAGAAGACTGTGGTTCATCACAAGGTGGCCGCCAAAGTTGAGCATGCCGGCTTTTTGAGCAATACCAATAATGTCTTGGATATGAACTTTGGCGATCTGGACCCGGCAAATGGAACCATGATGATACCTAATGGCCACCTCCAGATGCGAGGGAGGCAGGCCGGCAACTTGTCGATGAACAACAACGGAGGGCGTATGATTCCCAACGGCGGAGCCATGGCATCACAGGTCAACGGCATGGCGCAACAGCGGCCGTTCTTCCTCGCGCCTATTGCTACTGACCAGATTTTGAAACGGCTGGCGGTGAGTGTGCCGTGTCTGACTACCCTAGTGTACCTTCTTGCTGACCGGGGGAACAGAACGAGATGAGAAGCGCACGAGTGCAGGCACAAGACTTGAGCCGCACGAACCAGTTTGTCAACACCTTGCTGTCCAAGGACGACATCAAGGACCTCGAGAAGCCTGATGTCCCGGACCCATCGAAGCCTCTGCCCATGATAAATGGAGGCAATATGCCGTTTCGGTCCGACGCCAAAAACCGCTTTTCCGACCCCCCTGCGCCTCCTCCGCAGCAGCCTCTGCCCGAAAAGCCCGATGTGCCGTCGTTGAAGCGCTCACCGACCGAGCGACCAAAGTCTGGCCCACCGAATCCCTCGCCCGTTCGGCAGGAAAACTTGAACCAGATCATCCAGCTCACCGAGGCATTGAACAATGCTAAGCGTGACTTGGACAGTCAGAATTCGCGCATGCGAGAACTGGAGAATATGCTTATGAAAGAGCGCGAGGCGCGGGAGTTGGCAGAGGACTTAGCTAGGAGGCTCGAAGAGTCTGCAAATGCTCAAATGAACGGCGTCGCGAAAGCGGAAGCCTCAGAGCTTGCTGATGACATATCTGAGCCGGTCGCAGAGAAGCAGATGCCTGAGTCAGCAGAGGCTCAGAAGCCGTCTGAAGCCATCGCCGAGCCGGATGTCGCCGGAGAGACGGCGGACGATCTGCAGTCACGCATTGACAGCATGGATGGGCAGATGCGAGAATTGCGAGATCAACTGGACTCTTGGAAGCAGCGCTGCGAAGCTGCAGAGTCGGAACGGGACGAGGGAAGAAAGTCGCTGGCCGAGATGGTTCTTCAACTCAGAGCCGAAGAAGACCGACGCGTGGCAGCTCAAGCGAAGAGCCGATCGCGATCGAGGAAAAGTCGTTCCAGGCGGCGAGACGAGCCCCGCAATGAAGCTCCTTCTCCTGGGACGCAAACGTTGAAGCAGACACCCAACCATGAGCAGTCCATCATTTCAACTTCGACTGGCGCTGTGGAAGACGAACCGGCGACCCTGTCGAGGACCAACACCATCGTGCCGATGGCCACCCACAGAGGTACTTCGGGACCGCACCTTCACCTGCAAGCCGGGCTGCCGTACGCGTCGATGCTAGGCGTGGTGCTCATCGGCATGGGCTTGATGGTGTACATAAACGGTTGGCAGTCTCCTCCTTCACGGCTGGAAAGATGATTCCAGCGAGGAGACCCAGGATTGACGCCCAACCTCGCTTAGAATAGCATGTGTCTGCTTCATCTACAGAGTCAACGAATTTGTTGGGCGAAACGCTGTTTCAAGGCAACAAGCACAGCAGCAGCTGAAGTACCTATGCAAGACGAAGAAACGATATGATCATGACGAACATACCTGGGTCGGCTGTACCCTTTCCTTTGTGCGCGTACCGGTTCACTTTGTCATTCTTCCGACTGTATTATTGAAGGGCCAAAATACGATGGAATGTTTCGAGGCTCTTGGGGAATGGAAATAATGAAAACCGCATGGACGCAGCGGGCGAGCAGAACAGGGCCGGCGTTTGACCTTGATGTGTTAGCTATGCATTGATTGAGCGCAAAGCGGAGCAGGACGCAAGGCGAGGTGGTGAGAAGAGCAGTAGCCTTTGACGAATAGTCCAGTCTGATGACACCATCAATCCATCTTGAGCATATTTCAGTTTTGAGCATAAACCAAGTTGCGGCCTGAGCGCCACGTCCACTGCAGTGTGTTCGTTCCGACGTGATCCCTGTATACTCCAGACAGGCAGCGTCCATCCGCCCGAGTTGAAGCCATGTTTTGCTCAAGGTGTGAAATAGCATCAAGAAGAAGATGGAGACGATGGGTGAGATTTCTCTTCGTCGCGGTCTAGTGCCATATCGACGAGTAAACGCCATGTTCATTATCGGGGTTGTGTAGCTGCATCCGACAGATTGTTTACCAGCTGGACGTCATCTAATGCTCATGAAACCCCACAAATGCAAGCTCGGCCTCTCACATCAGTACGTATCATAGCATGATCCCTTCATCCAAAGGCGGGCGTCAAAGCTGAGCTATGTCGCTCTGCTCTGGTAGTTTTAAGGTGCTCGTGGCGGCGGACCCACATAGATCCGACATCCGCAGCGTCGACGCACGGGCCAGCAAAGCTCTCGGATGACGATGGATCATGCGTCTTTTCGTCCAAAATTTGAGCTTCTGCCTCGACATCGCCACCCACGACAGCATAATCAACACGCTCCGGCTGCTACGGAAGACACCACCACCGCCGCCATACACGCCGCTGCATCCGACGAAGCACATCCCCGGCAGAGACAGCGCCATGCCGACGTTTCAGAGCAACAAGTTCCGCGGCTCGGGCGACGCCAGCAAGCTGGGCATGCGGTACCGCGCGCTCATGAACAAGCACCCCTTCCTGACGTTTGGCCTGCCGTTCATGGCTGTCGTCATCGCCGGGTCGTTTGTGCTGACGCCCGCCACGGCGATCCGCTACGAGCGCCACGACCGCAAGGTGCGGCAGATGACCAAGGAGGAGGAGCTGGGCGTGCGTCGATCGGCGCGCAAGGTAGACATGAAGGAGGAGTACTACGTGAGTTTGCATCTATGACCCCGGCCGACTCGATAGGCGTGCGGCTAACGAGGGTGCGATGGGCAGCGGCTCGCGGGCAAGGACCTGGACAACTGGGAGCAGAAGCGAGTAGAGCGACTACCGGGCGAGAGTGACGGCATCCTGCGATGATGCAATGGCAGATCCAAGTGGCCGTCGGGTGCAGGCCGAAAAGACAAGGAGCATCCCTGTCGTCAGGGCAAGACGAGGCAATATCAGCACGACGTCTCCCACCCTCTCGCCGTGCTGAAGGCCATAATGCTTTTACGCGACCGACACAAGCACAGCGCGACGGAACTCGGCGTTGTGTGAGCAGGACTTTTGCATCGACCAGACAAATGAAGAGGACTACTGCATCGGCAAGATGGATGGATGCATCAGCGCAGTTGCAGGGCAGAGCGCTCCTCAAATCTGATTTGGCATGACACACTAAGTCCAGGATCGCTCGATGACGATATGAGAGGGCGATTAAGTCATGGACTCGTTGATGATCCGTTTCAGAGACTACAAGTGAAGACGGGTGTTTCAGCAAGTGGCGGGAGCCGCGGCCATTTGGGAAACCTCCGGTCCTCGGCCTGTGATGGGACGACAGGTCGGCAGGTCGATCTACGAGTCTTCCTTGCAAGGAGCCGGGGCTGCCGACGCCTTGAAAAACGTGGTGCTCGAGGAGTGGGTAAGCGCCAGTGACAAACGTGCATCAGCTCTCACGCCGAGAGGCCAGGGTCGCTGAGATCGTCGGAAGGCGTCAGAGGAGAGTGGGCCTGGGGTAGGTGATCGGCAGAACTGGGGCGATGGGGCAGGGCAGGTGCAAAGGGTTCAACCGGGATGCCGGACTGCCATGACTGCTTGGGAGTACAGCTTGACAGGGACTCAAGAGACTGGTTGGTTGACAGACGGACCCGGGAGTCTGGCTTGCGTGGCCTGGAGAAGCTGAAGTGCGTGCAGGCGGCGGGCACCGCGTTGCGTCGACGTCTGCCAGGGGTGTCGGAGAACGCACACGCCTCAATTGCAACCACCACCACCACTCGTCGCCAAGACACTTTGATGATCCAGCTCAATTTTGAAAACTCAATTCAATTTCTTATCCAGCGTCTAGACCTGCCCGTGACAGCGCCCGACAAGACGCGGGCGCGGGAGCTGACACTTCCGGGGCGGAGAAACAGGGACTTCTGCGTGGCTGGCCTGCTTGAACTCTGTACGCCTTTTACCCGGCATGGTGGTGTGCGGCGCCGCCAGCAAAATAGCTGCCTGTTCCCTGTGGCGGTTCGTGAAGAGCGCCCGATCTGGTAGCAATCCCGCGCCTCATTTGTTGGATGACGGCGATGCAGAAATGTCATGGACTGAAGTGTTGCCCATTGCGTGATTGATTGGACATCTGCCCAGATACGGCCATACTTGGTTGCTGCCCTGGAACTCTTGATGACAGGATGATGGCCAATTGAGTTCCACGAATGACGAGGGCGTAGTTAAAATTCCTGCATCCAACTGTCGCGGTCACTCGAAGCCTCAACGAGCCGAGGCCTGCAGCTCACGACACTGAAGCCTTTACCTCTATCAGAGAATGCCTTTCTTCACATCGCCATTTCCCCGGAGCGGGGGCAGACCCGGCCGGGCTCGACATTTGAGATCCGAGGGTGGAGACGCTATGGTGGCCGGCACAATGGCTTTGTTGCCGTGGCGTCTACGGAATAGCTGAACCGGCACCTAGCACGGGCGGCTAGCTGAACTCTATCCCCTTCGCCCTACGACGGGCTGGTCCCGAGGTGCTGGACCTGGAGCTTGAGGAGCGGGTGGCTGATGTACTATTGTCTGTCCTGCTCATGTGCGAGGTTTTACTCGTCGATATACGCAGAAAGGCGTGCAGAGTAGCCGAGCGGGCGCCAGATTGTCGGGACAAGTCACGCCGACGGGGATGTGGCGGCAGCGCCCATGTTCCCCATTCTTCCCGTCAGCGCCCTCCAGGTGACGGGGCGTGGATTTGGCGGTTAACCCGAGGGGGACAATGAATTGCATGATGGGGTCGCTTGTTGGTTGGCTGGACGCCCTGTGGACGAACCGGTGGAGAGGTCGGAAAAGTGACGAGTCTCTATCACGGACGGGAGCTGCAGGAACATGGCCACGTTGCGCCACGGTCCGTCAGCTATCGCAGCCGTTGCTGCTCGCCCTCTTATGGGATCTGCCGGTCCGTCACCCGCTATCAGTGTCGGTTCGCGTCAAAGTTACTGACAACGGCGGCCTGTCGACCCTCGCGGTGGTTTGGGCGGGCAGATGATTGGCAGCTCGTCGGTCCGGGTGCCAAAACCGAGTCTAATTCAACCCGGGGCCGAAATGCTGGGGCCCGGAGACAGCGCGGGCGGGAAAGCAGTGCGGATCCGAGCGGTGCACAGAAAGGTGGGTTGGCGGCGTCATGGTTGAAGCGGCCCAGGCAGCGAGCAACGGCTGAGAGCTGAGAGGCTGCCAAGGCCAAGGCACGGGTGATTAGATGAAGCGAGCTGGCGAGGCCGAACTGGGGACAGAAGCGGAGCCATCCGGCCGAGCGGTGGACGGACGGTTCGGTTTGGACTGGCCCCAGAGCACCACCGGCGAAAAAGCAAGGTTGGCGTTGGCAAGCTTCGAACTATCAAGCTCGGGAGCGCCGCGCCGTCGGTGAAAAAGAAAGACGCAGCGAAAGCACAGGCCGCATCTTGTTCGCTCCCGTTCTCACCGCTACGGAACCAGTCGTCCGCGCGTGGGGCACTCAGTATATTGCACGTTTTCCATCTTGGGTTGTTTCCATTACTCGCCAGCGAATTGGCGGGGAGCTGGCAAGGACCTGGGGGGGAAACTGGTCACGGGCTGCTGCAGGTACCGCAGCACGGACACTGGCGGAGAGGTGACTCGCAACGCTTGCGCAGGTGTTTGCGTCTGCTAGCGCCAGGGCAGCCAGGCTTCCCCCGCCGCCTTAGGCTCGAAGCAGCCATTTGCGGAGATGGTTTGCGATACCTGCAGGCGCGTGGTCAACTGACGCCTTGATTCATCAGCAGGTTTCGAGCCTGTCATTCTGTGTTTAGTCGAGAGTGCGGGGCAGAGTCTAGGCCCCTGCTGCGCTGGACCTGGCGGAGGATATTGGATGACGGGAGGTGACGATGGCAGTGATGACGGGACGTGGCGAAGGCATAGGCACTGAGGACGGGACACGCCGCACGGCGATGCTGAATCGCCCTGCCCTCGGAGAGCAAACGAGCAATCGGAGAAAGAGAGCAATTCCCCGTTCTCTGTAAGTTGCTCGGTCGAGCCGGCAGAGGTGGAATCTGAGATGGGCCGCCAGCCGAAGCAAGCGGGTTATCCGAAAACAACCCCGCCCGCGACGCTACACCTTCGCTCCCTCCGTGGCTTCCCACCACCCTCCACCGCGCCGCCGCCGATCGTCGATCCATCCAGGCACAGGCACAGAGCAGCTGATCAGTCGCCCCCGACGCTCACGCTGCGTGAGACAAGATGCCTCTGGGGAGATGAGCTGTTGCGACACGTCGACACCGCTCGTGGCCGCTTCGAAGGGTCGAGGATGGGGAGCGCGGATTGCTTCTCCCAGCGATGGGCCTCATGACGTCGACGTTTCTCGCACGTCTTGAAACGCCAAGCAGAGCTCGTCTCCCTCGGCGATGGGCGAGGGTGCCCGTTTCCCTGATCTCGTACCTAACCTAGCCTGCCGGGCGGAGCCGGTACGAGCGCTGTGACTCGTCGACGCAGCTCGTCCACGGCGTGGCTCGGATCATCGCAGTCATCATTGATCGGCCCCGCGCCGGCCTATCCAGTCTCGTTTCCTCGGCCAATCCACCGCTGGGGCGCCTGCGCGTGCCACGCCTCGGCCCCGGGCGAGCAAGCACTCCGAGCCATGGCTGAGATGGGCTGCCATGGCGCCCTGGAGCGCGGGACGGAGAGAGGGCCGCGGCGGCAGCAAAAGGTTGCCAGTCGACCTGTCTCGTTTCAGCCGGCGGTCTGGCCGTCAGTCGCTGGCTGTTCGGCCATAACCGTCGAGTGGAAATGCATTCATCCGGACGTGGCTTCGTTCGCAACCGGACTGGTCGCTGCCTCCGTCTTGGCCCACAGTGACGACGAGAGAGGGGGGTGCGCCATCAATCCGGATCCGTCGCCACGCCCCTCCCAAGCCTCCACCCCTGCAACACCACCCAGCCCGTACGAGTACGTACTCGTGTTGCGTCCGGCAGCCGGTGGCTGCATATATCAAGTTGCCCGCCCTCCGATGGACCAGCTCCGCCCGGCTCCGGCACTGCTGATAACACCCAAGCTTCGTAAAGCCTCTTGTCTCACAAGCTCGCCTACCCGTGCTCATAAACTCGCGAGCCCCGCCTTGGCTACGACGCAATTCAACCCTCGCACCCTCGGAAACTTACACCGTTACTCCTCGACGCATCGGGCGAGCCGCTCCCTCGCGGGCCGGATGACACGCTCGATATAAGAGACGCACATCACCACGACACGACCGGCTTCCGCTCTCCAACAGCGAGAGGCCAGTCCCGCCGACAAACTCCATATTCACTCTCCATCATCATCACAATGCACGTCCTCGGCCACAGCTTCAGCCAACGGCGCAAGACGCCCAAGCCCCGCGACCTGCACATCCGCAAGGTCTCCTTCTCCGGCAGCTCGCTCTCCTCAGGCTGCTCTCTCTCGTCGTCATCATCATCCGCCGCTTCCACATCCACCGCCCGCGCGCCGGCCTCGAGCCGCAGCCCCGGCTTCGATCCCCTCAGCTTGCACCCGACCTTCCACGCTCCGCCGCGACTGCACGACCGCCCGCTGCTGAGCCCCGAGCGGCGGCGGCACTTCGAGGCCGAGGCGACCTTCTTCGACGACGATGATTCAGACGACGACTTCTTTGTCGGTGCGGGCGAGTACGGGCACGAGCGCAAGGAGGAGCTGCCGCCGCACACGAGTCCCATGGATCACACCGACCACGATCGGACAGAGCCGCAGGACTACTTCTTCCAACACATCACAAAGCGACCGCAACTACCGCGCTCGCGCTGGTCCGAGTCCACGGTCCACACGCTCGACCAGATCACGCCGGCGGCCAGCATCATGACGCCCGACGGCGATGACGACGCTGACGACGAAGGATACTCGTCCCGGCAGCCTGGTCACCACTCCATGCCCAACTTCAGCCACAAGCGCGACACGGTGCTGCCCAAGCGCCCGCCCATGAAGACGCTCGATAGCCTCGACGAGTTTATCAAGCGCGGCGGGTGGAAGCGGCGTGGCATCGTCTTCAACGAGGAGGACATGGGAGGCGACGGAGGTGTCGTCTAATGTCGTCCTCTCACCACTCTACTCACTATTCTTTCGTCTACTGTATTCATCTTTAGGGATGGGCATGAAAACGGTTCATGTCAGCTGTCACTTTCAAGCGTTGGATGTCTTTTCGGCGGGAACTACTGGGATTTTCTGGCGGGCGCTCATGATTGCATACCATATACCACGCAACGACAGGATGCGAGGACACATTGACTGGGTCCTCGTCACCATCATCACTTACAAGCTCTTTGTAATCATTCTTACTCATGATTTTCTTTACCACCATCATAGCTGGTTGGCCTTGCAGGCCCTACTCGATACCACAAAGCAAATTCACACGCTGAGCACCCCACTCGGGCCTCAACAATCTTCCTTCTCATCTGCTGCATCGTGACTAGAAAAAAAATTCCCAGTCTAGAACGAAATACGCGTTCCACAGAGTGGCCTTGGCGAGCGATGGAATCAATTTCCAAGCGGTGGCGGGCCCGCTAGGTCGGCTATTCGCCGGGCAGACCCTGGGAACAGGCGAGATTACGACGTAGTGGCAGCAGGGGTGAAAAAAATAGACGACGAGCGCTTAGCGCGGCGCGATACGACGGGCTCGTATTTGGTCTGGGCCTGCGTCTATTTGCGTCCCTGACTCGGCGCTTCTCTTGGCCCTCACGACACTCGTTTCGTTCCTGCGCGGAAACGAAGAGAAAAAAATAAAATCGGGCGTCGCAGGAAGCGGGCCAAACGGACAGAATCGCAGCACCACCCCCGGCAAGGTAAGCGCTGCGCATCCTTTCGCCACCCCCTGGGCGTTTCTGGAAGCGGCCGCATCCCCACGTGGCAGGGATTGTCCCATGAATGATGACGACAGCCAGGGCCCAGGCGAAGAATGCGGGCGAGGGGACCCCTTGTTCACGACGCGCCGGTGGGTGCGTGAACGGAAGACGCGCGCGCCGTCTAATTGCCTTCTCGCGGGCGTGGAATGGCGGCGCGTGCCCCGGTGGCTGACTGGCGGGCGTTTCGTTTCGGCTGACGCATCGCGAGGGAGAGGCGGGCGACGATCACATGCTGTGGCGGTTTGAGGATGTGTTCGGTCGGCTGCGAGACGGGCGCGAACACATGTGTCGGGCGAATCTGCGCCTTGTGAGACTCCCGTGCGCTTCCGACGGAGGGATTGCGCGCTGGCGCTGGCGGCGGCGGTTCACGGACAGTGAGATGTGGGCGTTCGTCGTTCACGTGTAAGTTGAGGCCCCTGGCCGCCGAAGCCGGAGGCGGTCGGGCGAGGCGGGTAGGGCTGATGTCGAGAGCCGGAGAGCGGAGCCGAAGTCTTGAAAGCACATTGTTCCCTTTACCCTATATGTCGATTCAAAAAGCCAACGATCCAGACATCCCAGGCTGGAGTTGGAGTCTCGAAAATATAATGTTTGCCCTTACCCTAGACGTCAATGCATAAAGCCAACGATTGAGACGTGCCAGAACAAAGCTGTATTCTCGAAAATATATTGCTTTCCCTTACCCTATATGTTAATTCATAAAGCCCAAGATCCAGGCATCAAATCCAGCGCAAATGTCACCCATATGTATCCAATTTCGTCATCCATGTCCAGCCAAATTCACAATCTGTACATCCCATAACGCCTGCAACCTATACACATCCGTACATGTGCCACCAAGTAGTCGTCAATCCGGCAACGCTGCAGCGCGTGAGTGCCTACCACAGCCGCCGCTGGTAGTAGACGGGCTTCTCCGACTGCGCCAGCCGCTGGATCTCGGCCTTGATGAGCCGCCGGCGCTCCGCCCGCGTCACGGGGATGCGGCTCTTGCTCAGCGGGTCCGGGTGCTCGACGCCCCAGGTCTTGGCCGCCACCTGCGCCTTGAGGTGCTCGATGAGGGAGAGCTGCTTCTCTGAGATGCCGCCGGTGTCCTGCCGCGCCGAGGCTTTGTCCCCGTCGTCGTCGTCGTCGTTCGGCGGCGGTGCCTGCGCGTCCCGCTCGGCGTCGGCGACCATCCTGCTCACCTCCTCGGCCTCCTTGTCCGCCTCGCTCTCGACGAGCACGACCGTCCCGTCCGCAAGCTCCGTCGTCGACGTCCGGAAGCGGTCCGGGAGGTAGGCGTGCGGCGAGGGGCGCGACTCGCGGGGCCGGATCGCCTGGCGCAGGTCGCGCAGTGTGCGCTGCTGGATGGCGTAGCCGCTGAGGAAGAGAGCCACTGCGCAGATGACGACTGCAAAAGTGTTAGCGCTCTAAACAGGCGTTTGATGGAATGCGGGTGGCGGACCGATGCCCATGGAGGCCAGCACCGAGACGTCGGACGAGGTGAGCACGGCCCTGCGCATGGTGACGGCGGGAGCGGGTGCCCACAAGTGATGACCGTTGGAGCTAAAGTTCTTTTTTAAGTTGAGGCGTGTTTCGATGGTAAATTCCAATTGAAGCCTTGAAGCGCACGGCGAGTGCCATCTTCGCATGCGCGTCACCGGTCGGATGGGATGTTGACCTTGTTGGCACAGCAACAATCTTATCACCCTAGTCGCAGATTTCCACCACCGACAGCTCAATGGCCGCCAGGCACCCCCACCATCGACATCGGCATCATCCTCAGCCTTCACCTTTGCATCTGCCTCGGCCTACAGCACCGCTAGCATGTCCAAACCCGACGTCGTGCGCGCCGATGCGCGGCGCTTCCTCGACGAGCGTGGCTCCACGGCGGAGCTGGCCCCCAACGGCCTCAACCCTGCCACCATCATGGAAAAGGCCGTCAAGGACCGCATCGTCGACAGCTACTTCTACAAGGAGCAGTGCTTCGCGCTCAACGAGGCCGACATCGTCGATCGCGTCGTCGAGCACGTCTCCTTCATCGGCGGCACCGCCGGCGCCACGCAGAAGCCCAGCCCGTTCCTCTGCCTCGCCTTCAAGCTGCTCGAGCTCGCGCCCAGCGACGCCATCCTGCACGAGTACATGGCCTACGGCGGCGAGGAGTTCAAGTACCTGCGCGCGCTGGCGTGCTTCTACGTGCGCCTGACGCGGCAGGCCAAGGACGTGTACGAGACGCTGGAGCCCTTCCTCGAGGACCGGCGCAAGCTGCGGCGGCGCGGGCGCGTGGGCGTCCGCCTGACGTACGTCGACGAGTTTGTCGACGAGCTCCTGACGGCCGACAGGGTCTGCGCGACGAGCCTGTGGAAGATGCCCAAGAGGGAGATCCTCGAGGACCTGGAGATACTGGAGCCGAGGGTCAGCCCGCTGGGCGACCTGGAGGACTTGCTCGACGAGGACGATGAAGAGGAGAAGGGTTCCGACGATGAGCAGCGCAACGGGCAGCGGGACGAGGAGGGCGAGGTGGAGGATGTGGACGTGGATGTGGACGAGCGGCGACGAGAACGAGAAGGCAGTCACAGTCGTTCAAGGTCGCGATCGCGCTCACGGTCACCCTGAGCTTGCAGTCGGAAATCACCAGATACAAATCACGATGATCCAGATGCCAAACGATCGGGCAACAACATGATCGGGCAACGACGACAGCAGACAGCCATCGACGCCCACGGCGTGGCAAAGCAGCTCAAGTCCAGAGAAGCTTGAGCTGCCGGGCAGCTTGTCACGTACTCCACACACACAGGCACGAGGCTGGCCTCCGTCGCATACCGCAAGTCAACGAGGCAAGAGGCCTGCATGGAGCACGCAACCTGCAGCCGGAAATCTCCAGCTACAAATCACGACTGTCCAGATGCCAAAGGATTGGGCAACAACAATAGCAGACAGCTGTCGATGCCCACGGCGTGGCGCAGCAGCTCAAGACACGGGGCGGCATGAGAATTAGGCGCGAATGTGTCTCAAAAACAAAGAACCTCTAAACAATAAATGGATATTAAATACACAACGAGAAGAACTCTTGCAACGACGTAATCCGCGGCAGAATCCTCAGGGACAACCCAGCGGCGTCGCCGCTTCGTACCCCCATGGCAGCAGTGTTCAATCTCGCATGCTGAATGCGTGTGCCCTAAAGCGACGGTAAGGTGAGGTGAGCCACAACTTTGCAGAGCTGAACAGAAATAATGATGGAAATCCTGCCCTTTCGCGGCAAGGTTACTTGGCGCGCGCCTGTCGAGACTCTCCACGTATACATAGTAGACATGCCCCTTTGTTTATACTACGAACACTCCGATACTGATACTATCGTTAGGATACTCAGATGCTTGTTCTCTATATAAAGAAGGCGACACGTATTCAAGGTGTACCACGGATCCTCGATGTGATTCCAGACGGACGGACCTTCAATGGCAATAATATTGCTCTAGATGGAACAAAGAGGCTACTTCTTGCAGATTTCCATAACCTTCTCTAAGGTCTTTTTTGTGACCTCCACTTCTTGCAGATTTCCATAACCGTCTTTAAGATATCTTTCATGACCTCCTCTTTACAGGCTTGGGTATCCAGTAGGCATGTTTTGAAGAATTCCGGGGCATTTTTGCAGAGGCAGAAGAGATCGTCTGGGTGGCAATACTTTTGATCGATAGCAAACTTAAAGCATGACACCTTCATGCTACACGTATTAGCTGCAATGTCCTGTATTCGTTTGTTGGCTGCTTCACTACACTACAGGGCGGAACTTACTGCGCATTCTGGCACTTTGAACCTCAATTGTTTTACTGACAGTGCGGAGATTACACAGGCAGAAAACAAGATAAAAAGGATATATGTCGAGGGGTGCATAGTGGAGTTAGAATGGGCTAAGAATTGATAATATTAGAGAAATGGATACTGATAATTAATATCGGTAGGATGCTTGTGCTATATCAAGAAGGCGACACGTATTTAAGGTATACTACGAATCCTCGATGTGAATTTAGACGGATCTTTAATAGCAATAATATTGCAGTATCCGTAGATAGAACAAAGCTAAGTCTACTCGCAGCGTAGTGTCTTAGTGATTTTCTTAGCGGCCTTTATGGCTTTTTGGATTTCCTTCCCTTCACATTTTGAGTCTTCACGTAGGCATGGTTCAAAGTCCTTTGCGACCAGGTTGCACATGCAGTTTTTACCCTTCGGGTTTGGTTCGCATCCACCTGCTTCGAGAGCTTGCTTAGCGCATTCCATCTTCATGTTACACGGATTAGCTGCAATGCCCTATATTCGTCTGTTGGCTGGTTCACTGCAGGGCGGAACTGACTGCGCATTTTGGCATGCCTCGTATTTTAAATCCGTCTTTTAGCGGTATCTTTGCGGAGACCGCCCAGGCAAACAACGTAGTATATTTCAAGGGGTGCATGCTGGAGTTAGAATGGGCTAAGAATTAATAATGTTAGAGAAATAGATACCGATAATTAATATCGTTAGGATGCTTAGATACTTATAATCTATTAAGAAGGCGACACGTGTTTAAGGTACTACGAATCCTCGATGCGATTCTAGACGGATCTTTAATAGTAATAATATTACTCTAGATAGAATAAAGCTAAGGGTCCTTCTCAAGGAACTTCTTACAGAGTCCCGAAACCTTCTTCATAATCTTTTTGATAATGTACTTTTTACATTTTGGTTTTGGTTCCTCTAGGCATAATTCGAAGATTTCCGGGCCGTTCTTGCAGAGGCAGCGGAAATCGTTTTGTGGGCAGTCCAGTTGATAGAGAGCTTTCTTAGCGCATTCCCTCTTCATGTTACACATATTAGCTGCACTGTCCTAATGTTGACTGCTTCACTATAGGGCGAGACTTACTGCGCAGCCTGGCACTTTTTTCACCAGCTTGTCCACTGAATTTGCGGAGATTGCACAGGCAAACAACAAGATATATTTCGAGGGGTGCATGTTGGAGTTGGAATGGGCTAAGAATTGACAATATTGGGGGAAATGCTGGCGTTATAGAACTCATCATGCACTGGATCGAGCGGATGCGAGCGTAGTAGCATCTTATACGAAATCCCTTCACCTTGTTGGATACGTAGGTAATAATCACATCAAGCTTCAGCACGCCACGGCATAGTTCTCTAGCACAACACTTACAGTTCTCTAGCACGATATATGGTTAACACGATGCAGTTTACGTCCCCAGCACGATCCAGAATAGTTCATTCATTCAAATGCCGTGAATTTTAAAGTAAGGTTTAAACCTGTACGATTAGCTTCCATCGCGCATATAGTAGGGTCCGCAAATCTGTGGATGTGTACACTACTGCATTGCACGCAGAGACCCGAAGTTTTACGTCCGCGAGTATCATACTATGCGCAACATCACTTCTCCGAGCTGTAATCTGCAGCCGGACACGCTCCCGTTCTACAGAACGAGAGCGGCCCGACCAACTTGGTCACTTGCAGAGTGGGAGCAGCTCGAGGGAGCATTGCGTCAACCAATGATGTCGTCTCATATTATGCAGAATGTCCCCTGTGCTAGCTTTGAAAGCCCAACCTAATAACACTATGCTTGTATGCATCGTCGCTTCGTGTCCCTCTATGATATGCATTGGCCCACACGTCCGTCTATCGCACGTCTACGCCGCCATTAATGACTTGAGGCGCTCCGCCATGCTCAGCACGCGCTTGTCATCCCAAAACTGTCCAATGAGCTGCAGCCCCACGGGGAGCCGGCTCTCGGCCGTGCGCGAGGGCAAGCTCACGGCGGGGAGCCCCGCGAGGCTAGCAGGCACCGTGAAGACGTCGTTCATGTATGCGTCCAGGCTGCTCTTCTGCAGCACCTCGCTCAGCCGCGGCGGGAACGACGGCGTCGTCGGCGAGAGCAGAAAGTCAATCTGTGCCGGGCCGCGCTTGTCCTCGAGCGCCGTGCTGTCCGCCATGTCGCTGAGGTCAAACTGCGTGGGCTCGTACAGCGGATTCGCCAGCCGGAAGACGCGGTCAAAGTCGCGCCGGATAATGCGCCGCACCTTTTGCGCTTGGATGAAGTAGTTATCCATGGCCTCGGAACTGAGGCTGTAAGTGCCGAGTAGGATTCGACGCTTGACCTCGGGGCCAAACCCGGCGCCGCGCGTCTCCGAGTACAGCGTGTCCCCGGAAGCGTCGCCTTGGCTGCCGCGCACTCCGTACCGCACGCCATCGTACTTGGCGAGGTTGGACGAGGCTTCGGCGGCGGCGAGGAGGTAGTACGCGCACAGTGCTTCCTTGGTCGACGGCAGAGACACGGGCACGATGTTGACGCCCGCAGACTGCAGCGCAGACGCCGCGGCGGCCCAATTCCTGCGGATGGTGGGGTCCAACTCGGCGACGTTGTACTCGAGCGGGAGACCGACGGTGAGCTGCGAGTTGTCCTGCAGCGTTGGGGGGCACGCCTTTGCGCAACGCTGGCGGGTGGCCACCGACAGCGACGTCGGGTCGTGCGGGTCGTGCTCCTCGTCCAGCTTGGTGTCGACCAGGAGGTCGAGTATGGGACGCACCTCCTTGGCTATCAGCCCGACCGTGTCGAGCGAGTTCGCGTACGGGAAGACTCCGAAGCGGGAGAGCATGCCGTAGCTCGGGCGGTAGCCGATGGCCCCGGTGTAGGAAGCCGGCAGCCTGACGGAGCCGCCCGTGTCGGTGCCGAGCGCGATGTCGGCGTCGCCCAGCATGACGGCCACGGCGCTGCCGCCGGAACTGCCGCCGGCCGAGATGGCGTCGTCGGGCTCGGAGAGGGGGTTGCGGACGGGCCCGTGCATCGAGTTGGTCGAGTGCGAGCCCATGCCGAACTCGTCCATGTTGGTCTTGCCGACGACCTCGGCGCCGCGGGCGCGCAGCTGGCGCACGATGGTGGCCTCAAAGGGCGAGGCGTGGCCGAGGAGGATCCGTGAGGCGCATTGCGTGGGGAAGTCTGCCGTCGCGATGTTATCCTTGACGGCGAGCCGGAAGGGCTTCGCGCCGGGGAGCAGCGGCGGGGCCTGAGAGGCCGGTGAGTTGACTCTGCCTGTGACGACGTCCGTCCTGTCAGTCGGGGCTCGCAAAGGCCGACGAAGAACACTCATACGCACCGCTATCAACAAAATGGTTGCAGGCCGTGCTCTGCCAGCGACGGCACCGGTGCTGCTGTGGTTGAGCCGCGCGAACGGCGGCACCGTAGCGGTGAGGGCATGACAGGAGGTGATGCCGATGCTGGGCGCCTCGCGGCAGCCGTATCCTGGGATGATGCATGTCCGCGCGGCGCACGCAGGCCGCCCTCATCGTCAGCAGCGAACCATCCACAGCCGTGACCGTGAGAGTTGAAGCGGCTGACAAGGAACTGGGGAGTTGGGGTCGGTGACATGGTGCAATCGGGATTAATTAGAGGCCCGGCGGGGCGGCCCTGGGCGGGTGCGCTAGCTCGCGCAGCAGCCAGCCAGCCACTCGGCGCCTCAGGCTCGAGGGTCCATCGGCGTTAACCTGTACGAGTATTAAGCTCCCAACCTACAAGTAATTACATACTCGTACACCCTGCCCATCCTCATGCTCGCGACGCAGCGGCGCCAACGCAGCCATGGCCGCCAAGAGAGACCTCAGCGACCTCGACGAGGGCGAGCTCACCGACGACGAGCCAGGCCCTCCCAAGCGCGCAAAGAGGCTGACGGGGGCCCCGGCGCGCCACCAGCACCAGAACTCGGCCATCGACCCGACCTGGGGCCAGAAATACGTCTTTTCCAACCTCGAAGATGGCTCGTCGATCCCCCTGGGCGAGGAGTCTGACTTTGAGGACGACGCCGATGCCATGGCGTACTTGAGATCTGTCCGGTGAGCTGCACCCTGTATCCCCCCCGAGCTGTCATTTGCGTCTGGTTTTGCTGAATGCGGCTTCGAACCAAGCAGAAGATGCTGATATGGTGAGCATCGCAGTGCTGAAGCAACGGGCATCCCGCATCTACTCGTCGCCCCCAGGCGCCAGATTGGCCCACAGCTGCCGCCCGAGCTGCAACCCGAAGACGACGACGAGGAAACGTTCGATCGCGGCACAGAGCTCAACGATGCCGGCGACGCCAGAGGATACTACGACGACGGCGCCTACGTGGGCCTGCCCGGCTCGGAGGACGACCACGTCGGGAGCGAGGTTGGCGATGTCGATCCCGAAAAACAACTTCTCGAGGCGTACTGCGCCTCCGTTTTGAGCAGATACCGTCGCCTCCGCGCTGCCCTTCGCGCCAAGCTACCTCCCAACGCGTCGAGACGTCTCTCAAGCGCGCGACCGACCCAAGCCGCTTCTCTCGGCGGCAAGTCACACACAACCAAGATATGGTCTCAGGCATTGCGCTCTACCGATCCGCACCCGCTACAGCTCGCGCTCATGTCTAAGGACTCCGTGCTGCGCGTTCTGCAAGTCATGCTGGGCGGCAAATTCCTCCACCGCGGGTACACGCTCTCCGAGCGCACGAGCCAGTGGCTGTGGGCATTGCTCGCTCGGCTGCCGGACCCGTGGGAGATGGATCACACGGACATAGGCTGGGTGCGGGACCTGGGACGCCGGGCCGTGCTGCTGGGACGGAGTTTGTCAGAGATGGCGGCGCTGAGGGAAGAGCTGGAGGAAGGCATGCTGGGCGTCAACGAGGACGTTGATGCGAGCGGCGGCGGCGGCGATGACGACATCAATGCCGAAGCGGGAGATGCCCCCAGCAGCCCTGATCCAGAATCGCAAATGGACCCAGCCCAAGGATATGCTTCGCAAGAAAAGCCCGCGGCTGAGAACATCACCGAAGAGCAAGCCGACGCCGGGAAAGACGAAGAAGGTCAAGTCATTGAAGGCGACGGTGACAGCGAATCCGTGGCCATGGACCTCGCGTCTGAGTCGGAAGAGGGAGAGGCTACCGAAGACGGCAACTCGGCGCTTGAGGCCGCCAGGATGGCCATCCTCTCCCGCCTCGAAGACACCGCAGGGGAGGCTGAGCAGCCGGAGGAAGACCCCGGCGAGGCAGAGCGCCTGCGCCTGCGAATGAACATGCGGGCCACGCTAAACATGATCCTGACCGTGGCGGGCGAGTTTTACGGCCAGCGCGACCTGCTCGAGTTCCGCGAGCCGTTCGTGGGCATGTAGCAAAGAGGTGGATTCACAAGAAAGGATGTGTACATGTAATTACCGCTTGCTCATTCTTCCACGATACCCGCTAAGTAGCTATGATGCTCGGCTTGTCCAAGACAGACAGCGAGTTATTGATACATCCCATGCAAACACAACAATGGTATAACCTCCAGACAGTCAATCCGCATCTCGTTCTGAGTGCGAAACATGTCCAACGCCGACGCCAAATGCCCAATAATGTCCCCTCACATATAACACAATGACAATGATGAAAAGGTCGATCCTTCACACCGACGTGTCCATATCCCGGCCCTCGCCCCAGACAAGGAAATCGGCATCCTCGAAATCGTCGTCGAGAGCCATGTTTTCCTGCCCCACGCCCTTGAAGGACACGCTCTTGCGCACGCGCGACCGTGGGACGGCCTTGGCGCGGCTGTTGCCCCAGCTGGCGGGTGCGAAGCTACGAGGGCTGACTTCCTCGTCCCACGACTTGCTGGGCTGTGGGATCCACGTAGCCGGCATGTCGGCGGTGGCATCATCGTCGTCGAAGAAACGCTTGCGGGAGGGTTCCGAGGAGGTGCTCTCAACGCTTTCTTGCGACAGGGTGAGCTCGGGGACAGCGTCGAGGTCAGGCACGTCGTCGTCTTCTTCATCGATGTGGAACTCAGCCTGGTTGCCCAGCCCGCCGACCCTGTGGATGCCGCAGAACGGCAGCAGCTCGTTCGACGTCGCCCGCGAGCCTGCCGCCGTAGCAACGGCACCCGGACGGCTGGTGTCGGTCCATAGCTTGAAGGCGCTGTGGCCAGCCGTCTTGTAGCCCTCGGGGACGGACTTGCGCACCCGCATGCCGACGCTGAGGAGGTTGGCCTGGACGCTCGACGGGAGCAGCGGCTGGCGCGGCGCCGGCGCCGGCGAGGGCGCTTCCGACGAGGACGAGAAGAAGGATGTGATTTGGCGCTGGGTGGGATCGGCGGAGGCGCCCGCGAAGGGACGCTTCGTGCGAGGAGCAGACATTTCGATTACGGTTGTCGTGGAAGGGTGTGACAATGGTTCGTGGATGAGCAAGGCGGTTGACGTCGCCGTCCGGTGACCCTGCTCGGCTGCAGCTGAATGTCTCGCAGTGACGTACGTAGGTATGCGGAGTCCCTTTGCCACCGAGGCGGTCTTTGCCCTGCTTTTTCGCTGCCGCAGCTTTTCCTCGTCGTGTTCCTAGTTGTGGTACAGGCGCAAATTTCAATGCCAAAGAAAAGAGATTTCGATCAAAAGCGGTGGAGTGGAGAGTGGTCCAAAGATGGACGAACGATGGCGCAAGGAAATAGGCGGGAGGATAAAGGAAATGGGTTCGTCTTGAGAAGTTCTGCAGGATGATGATGAGGTGCAGGGGACGACGAGGGAGGTTTTGCGTAGGACGGCAGGGAGGCTGGGGGACTGGGCGCCGCCGCCAGGGCCCTCTGAAACCGGTCGTAATAGTGGGGCTGGATTGGCCAACAGCGTCGCGTTCGGCGCGCCTGTTTCGCGTAAAGTGGAAAGGCTGACTTAGTTGGGCGCTGATTCGCTCGGCGCCGGCATGGTTCGTGAGAGTCGATGGCATGGAGTTGACTGTTTGAGACGATCACAGCACCGACGTGAATTTAGATAAAAGGCATTGGCACGGTCATGAAGGACAGGGAGAGAATAAGATTCGCTCTTGCAATGAAAGCCATACAGCTCTCGGCGGATCTGTCGGTGAGGCGGCTGTCCACCGGGCAGTTGGAGTCATGTCTAGGGTAGCCCGTGATCATCGCGAGAACGAGCTTGGGGGGAGCTACATCAGGCTCCAGCACCATGTGTAGGCAGCCGAGATGAGACAACGGAGCCTCTCGGGCTTCTTCTGTAGTTCTGATACTTGAAACAGTTGAATTGGGGGCAAAAACCCGACATGGTACTTGAGAGGCAAGGTTCTTAGAGCCGGGTGGCAAAATACGTGAGAATCCCGGCTTGAGGCCAGTTCCATTCGCGAGAGAGAAGAGCGAACGCCAATCATGCTGTTGTGACTCGCGACTGGCACGGGCGGTGGGACTCATCACTCCAAAGTGGTGACGGACTTTGACGGAGCAGCCCTTGATCTGCTGCTCAGCAATCCAACTCATGTTAAGGAGTCATAGCAACTCAGACAACCTGCCCGCTGCCGGTGACCGAGGTTGTGGGAACAGGCGTTGGCTTGATTGCCACTCCCCAGTCACCCGCCGGGTCAAGCTCACAACGTTGGCCTCTGGAAAGGCAGCAGCCAAGGTGCCTTGTCTAGATCTACGGAGTAAGGTAGCTTCTAGTTACAATGGCGGAATACAGGCCGGGTGCCGAGGCTGCAGCGTACTTTAGACAACGAACAGGCCTACGTCGCGTCATGCACAACTCGCCACCGACGTGACCACTTCGGACCCAAGTCACTGCAGACATTACGTTACTTAAACAGACTTCACAACGGCGCACATGCAGACGACGCCACCCAGTCCAGGAAGACACGGATTCGTGGAAACCATTTGAATTTCGCAAGCACAGTGCTCGTCCTCCACTAACTAAGTCACTGCACCAGGTATGGCGCGATCATCAAACCAGCGGTTCCACGTCATCGCATCCGGCCAGACTCTGCCAGACACTCGTGAAAGCCTTCTCCAGCTGTCCACCCCATGCAGTGCTTTTGTGTTCCTGCCTCAAGAGACGACTCTTTGGTACAAGGCGCGCGTAACGGAAAAAACGAGATGAATGATGTGCCATGCAAGATATCCGGAGACCCCAAACGCCCCAGTTCTGGGTGTTCCATCTTCTATCTGCAAAGAGATTGTTGATTATGTTCGTACGGTAGGTTGTCTATACGCCCATGTCGATGAAGTGTTTGTTTTGCAGATCCGAGATGACCACCGCGTGATGAACCATAAGAGTCATGATACCCCAAGAAAGAAACCGCCGCGAGGCAATTTACTTTCTTCGGAAAGAGCAGCCCTCGGTTAATCTGGCCTTGCCGCCGGTGGGCTGGCACAGGACGGTGGTGCAGCCTTGGCAGATGACGACGGTCTGGGCGTGCGAGAAGACGGTGGTGATGGTGAAGCAGCCGGGGCACTTGACGTCCATGAAGAAGGATCGGGGACCGGGGACAAGGGTCTGGAGGGACGGAGCGTTAGAAATTTGTCGCAAAGGGCCATCAGCGTCGGTGGCGTGGTTGGTCTCGTTCGTACCTTGAGCTTGTGCTTCTTGGCCTCGGCGGCCGGCGAAGGGTTCAGAAGATCAACGGCGAGAACCTGTATCCGGCTGGTCAGCAAAGCGTGTCCCTTGACTGCTTCAAGTCCTCCAGTCGTGTCTCGATGGACAGCATTCCGACGTCGTCGTCGCAGCGGTGGTGCAGTCGGCGGCCACATCCATTTCCTCCGCAATGTCCGCACGGCAATCCCACACGTGTGCTCGTCGTCTGTCGGCTGGGGATGGGGGGCAATCGTCGCTCACCATCTTGACTTATTTTCTCGGGAGATATTCGTCGGTTTCTTGCGAGGTCGAGATGCTTGACGAATCTGGTGACAGATTTGAGGCTCGCAAGAGGGTTGAGAGGGAGTTAAGCGAGGAAAAGTTCGGTGGACATGAGGGGGAGAATCTGTCTGCGTCTAGCCGGAAGCAGGCCTAAAGCAGGCTAGCGTACTAGGGTTTTCAGGCCCAACCACACGTGACGACAAAATGCTGGCGCCTGATTGGCCTGAGCTGTCTCGGGCCCGCCGAGGCGAGGATCATGCATTATTTTTTAATGCCACGAAATTGTGGGGAAGCAGCTGTTGTGCAGCTTATGCGTCAGCGCGCAGCGCCATTGGCCAGTGCTTTCGATGGCATTCTATCGGGCAGTTGTCGTATGCGTCGCTCCAGGCTGCCGAATATCAGCGTAACTGTCGTTCCTTTCACAGCATACTCGTACCTGCGTTCGTTTCCACGTTTGCCATTTGCTTCACTGTCATATTCAGGACACTGCCATAAGCTAGACGAGCCGACACAATGGCGGCCCCGGGCGAGCAGCGCATCGCCGTTCCCATCGACGATCCAAACGCGGATACAGAGTGGTACGTGGTGCCCCGCGCGAATAGACGCTGTCGCAGCAGCTTGGCTGATCTTGATTAGGAACGACATTCTGCGGAAGCATGGAGTCATACCCGAAAAGCCCCCCAGCCCGACCCCGATGATTGAGGAAGCCCTTCTCGAGGGGCGACGACTGGCTCACGAAAACCGCCTCGAGGGCAAAGACCTGGATGAGCTTGACGAGCTGGAGGATCTTGAAGACGAGGCGTTTCTGGACCAATACAGACAGAAGCGCATGGCTGAGCTGAGCAACCTGCAAAAGAAAGCTGTCCACGGCAGCGTCTACCCGATCTCGAAACCAGATTACCAGCGCGAAGTCACAGAGGCGTCCAAGGACGGCCCCGTCTTCGTGAACCTGACGTCGCCCATGGGGACGAATGTAGAGTCCAGGGTTCTCTCAGAGCTCTGGCGACAGGCCGCCCAGGAGTACGGAGACGTCAAGTTCTGCGAAATCAGGGCGACACAGGCAATTGAGAACTACCCCGAACGGAATTGCCCGACGATTCTCGTGTACAAGAACGGCGACATTGTCAAGCAGGTGGTCACGCTTATGACGCTCGGCGGTGCTCGGACGAGCATGCAAAAGATTGACGACATGCTGGTGGAGGTTGGTGCTGTCTCCGGATCGGATATGCGCGTCATCAAGAGGAGGCAAGCAGCCGAGGACGCCGAGGAGGAGCGCCTGGCGGGGAAGAGCATCAAGACTGGCATGGCTGGCAGGTCACGAGGCGACGACGACGACGACGACGACTGGGATTGAGAGTTCATTTACATAAGACGATTGGGTGCGAGCGAGTCGCAAGCGAGCCGCAATCGAGGATGATTTTCGGCCTCATCAGCCAAGATTGAGGCTTGAACCCCCGTCGAGGCCGACGACGCCACGCCATACTGTGACATACCGTACCGTGAGATACCATCAAACAACCACCGAGTCGCAGCTTGGCTCCGAAGTGAACCTGGTCGACCCTGTGAGCGGATCTGATAGCACGAGCTCCGAGCGGTCGCCGAACGAGTGCCCCACCATGCGAGCGGCACACGCGCGGATGGCGGGAGGCTAAAATGGCGTGGGGTCGCGCCCACCAGGCAGCGCAGCTGGACCCTGGCCCATTATTTACACCAAGGGACCCGCGTCCTCGGCGCGTCTCGTCAACTGGCAGATGCAATCGTCCGAGTGTGTAATACGCAGCCTGTTCACGCCTATATTCTGTGGTGCAGGGAAGAAGCGACGGCCCACGTTGAGAGTTACTGCCTGCCATGGCAGAGGAGCCATCCTTGCCCAGGCTTCCCGCTGTCGCGTGGGACGAGACGTCTCAGAGCTTCTCCAACCGCCGCAAGCGCGTCCGCAATCCGCCATCCAGGAACTCGCCGTCACTTGCTGGCAACTCCAGCGACCCCGCCGTGTTTTCCAGCGACGATGATCCCGGACTCGATAATTACGTGGAAGGGCGGCGCAAGAAGCGCTATGTTGGATCATGGTTTCAGCAGCATCCGGCGTCGTCTGACTCCGCCTTCAGCGAAGCTATCCTCGTGCCCAAGCAGCCTAAACGCACACTGGCGCGGCAAGTCGACAGCGGCGTGTTCTTGGGGAGCGATGGCACCGACTGCGAAGACATGATGGATGCGCTGGATATTCCGCTGCGCTCCAAACTGCCCCAGCTGGACCAGCGGCCCGTGTCCCGGATCTCCGAGGCCGAGCTCGTCGCCCGCGAGAAGATCCGCGTCTGCATCGAGAAGGGTGATGAGACTATCGACTTTTGGTCCCTGGGGCTCGAGGAGCTCTCCAACGAGACCATCAGTCCACTCTCCAGCTTGTCCTGCATCCCGCTGGTCACCAGAGATGTCGCCTTTGAGCAAAAGGAGCCGGAGCTCAAGGTGTACCTCGCTATGAATCGGCTGAGGTGCATTCCCGGCGCCCTGTTCGACTTGACAAATCTTACCGTTTTGAGTTTGCGCGGAAACAAGCTGACAGAGCTCCCTTCCGCGATATCGAGACTCAGCAATTTGAAGCAGCTCAATGTGTCACAAAACCGATTGCGATACCTGCCGGCAGAGCTGCTCGATCTGCTGGGGGCTGACGGTAACTTGCGAGACCTGGTCCTGCATCCAAACCCTTTCCATGCTCCCGAATCACCATTCGAGCACATCTCCTACCGTCGCTATTCCGCGGCCGATGATACATTCCTCGGGCCGCATATTCGCACCTTCCACCTAGGCAGATCACCGTCGCAGCTGTCCGATTCCAGAGGAAAGGTCTTATCTCATTTCAAGTTTCCTTCTGCTCCGATGCCTTCTACTTCAACACCTCAGAAAATTGCCGTACACGCATCTGGTGATGAGAGCGAGCCGTCAATCTTCTCCGAAACACTGCCTCTGGGTTCCGGCATACGCCCGACTCCCCAAAAACCAAGCCTCGTTCCCAGTCTGGTCGAGGCAGCTCTGCGAAGCTGCTATTCCAGCACTCAGCTCCCCGAGCTGCAGCACTACATTCCGGACGGTCTTCCGCACCTCCGACAACTCCTCGATCGGGCAGCACGTCAAAAAGAGATTGGCGGGACTACCTGCTCGCAATGCAAACGACTGATAATCGTGCCGACGCTCGAATGGGTGGAGTGGCGTGAGCTGGCTACGGTGAGACACCAGGAAGGTGAGTCTACGCCGGGAATCGTGGATGCTCAGCCGCTCAGCCTGGCTGAAGATGAGATGGCTGTTCCGTTCCTACACCAGGCATGCTCCTGGAACTGTGGCCCGGAGAAATGATGTGATGGACATTGTCTGAGAGGCTTTGGACTGGGCAAGATGGTGACGCGGACCTTTTGCTTGGAGTACATCCACCGGGCTTAGCGGGTCGTGAGCTGGCGGATGTAAATTGATCAGATCAAGTAGACAGAAGGGACCAATTCAATGATGAGCGTTTAAATTGTATATGATCCGGAAGAGCTGTTCATGGCGATCACTCCTGTCCCGCGGCGGCGTTGGCAATTGCGGTGTTGGTGCAAGGGGTGTAGTGGTGAACGACACGGCATGAGTGGTGCGTTAAACGGGCAGAAGGCTGGTTGTGGTCTGAGGCTACGCGTCGGTCGTCAAGTTAAGGGCTGTAGTCCAGAACGAAAGTAAAGGCTTCTTATACTACTATTGCTGAATTTTTCCTCTAGCCTGAAATGGCCTTGGCTCCTGTAGTCTAGTGGATTATGACGCCCAGTAGCCTCGACCTTTCCTCCCAGGAGTTGGTACTAACTCGATTCAGACTCTTATAGCCCAGCGATCGCTTCGGTTATGGTAGACATGTGGAGGTCCGGGGTTCGACCCCCCGCAGGAGCATTTTTTTTTGCTCCATTTTCCCTCCATTTCCCCTCCATTTTTGCTCTCCTTCAACGCCGTCGATCACGAACCGATTCACGTCTCCCCTTTGAATCCACGCGCCAATCTCCCTACCACCAAGATCCTGCAGTCATCGACCTTAGCCAATTTTAGCGACGCTCGGCACAGTAAGTAGCCCTATACAGCCTTGTATAAGCTGGCGCAAAAGCGCAGCCTTTAACTTGTACAATACTCTACAATTGCAGCCTAGTCAGGGCTGCTGCGGTCACAGAGCTCACCCACGAGATAGTGCGATTTTAAGATAGCTGCTTTTCACAACTTTTCAGGGCTATCAGGGTTGTGCTGAAAACGTGACCAGATCGGGTGCGATTTGTCAATAAAGGAAGAGCTTTTCTCCCTGCTTTGTCAGACAACGATATCAACAATCTCAATACAATGTAATAGCAGCCTTCATTCCTGCGTGCTATTTTCTAATTGATTCAACGCCCATTTTGCCCGGCTGAGTAACTTTAAAGGCTTTCAGCCTCACTCGTCACTCTCAAAGCCTTCGACCACGCGTCTCTAAAATTTAAAGGGAATACGCAATAATGCCGCTTTACGAGCTGTCATGTTGCAAAAACTGCGGTCCGGTGGGTAATACGATAGCGGAGTGTAAAAAATGCAACGCGTGCGTATATTGCGGGGAGAAGCGTCACCTCATTGCCGACTGCCCAAAGGTGCCGCCACGTAAGAATTGTGGTAAAAAGGGCCACAAGTCGCAGTATACCCCCATCCCTGGTGAGTGCAACAGCAAATTCCAGACTACGCACGAAACTCCATACTCACATCCTCGCAAGGTCACAGCTGCGAGCCAAATCGCTTTGATTTTTGGCACTCTATTTCTTATTTTAATCTATTGAGACGCTGAAACGAGATAGAGACAGTAAATACGAAGTGTTTAGCTGCGAATTGGGTCGTACATCATGCAACAGCATCAATATAAACCCACGCAAATATCGCCCTTGACTCTGGCAACCAAATGAAACTCGGCCTCTAGGTCAAGTTTCAGTCCAACGAGCAGTGCCGCTGCCTTCTGGTTCCCCTTCTTATCCGTTGCTCCTAGTAGGAGCTGACCTGAGATCATTGTTAACATTACTTGAACTGCGGGTTGCGTAACGTAGTTGCTGACATGCCGGCTTGGATAGCCCGAAAGCTGTGGATAGCTGGGGAAGAGCTTGGTTGATCAGACTTTGCGACCTGTGGCCGCCCAGAGCCTGGCCATCCCAATCCGATTCGCTGCCAAAAGATCTATTGGCTGCACCGCCCTTCGGTAAACTTGTTGTACTCGTACTATGATAATCAGTCCCTATTTGGCATATCGCTCCCTGGTTGGTTGGGAAAGAGGAAGAGGAAGGAGATAGGCGAGGGGAGGGGGAGGGGTCATACATGCCTTCGAAACAACGAGCTTTAGCGCACTGAAACTATGGATGTGTAAGATGGAAACGCCTCAGTTGTCTCAAAACTGCACTTTTCTGATTTTGTAACGGTTATGCACGACCATATGGTCAATAGTGGCCTGTGGATGTCATGATGTTGTACTATGGCTAGTTTCATAATGGTTCGACTTGGTCCCGTCCACGAAACCATTTCATGGATTGTCCTGGCTAAGGGAAACCATGCCACCTTGCAGATTGTCAAGGGACTTTGCGACGCCTGCTCAACTTTGTTCAGTCACCGATGGACACAATGGGTGCTCTTTCTTGTTTTGTAGTATCAAATGCCAAGCTATCAAATTAATTTATATGCCACCGAAATTGATATTCTACAACCTTTCGATAATTTCCTCATTGGCGAAATAACGATCCGTTTCGAAGACACCAAAGACATCGCCATGGCGGCCCCACTGCTGTTGACGCTGTCCATCTGTCCGGCGATCCTCGGAGCTTAAGAAGCAATACGTTAGGGTCAGACCAAAAATAAGCGTGAGGAGCAGCAGGCGCGCCGCTGTAACCTGACGGTATCCTGTGTTAAACCATCAGCTCGAAAATGTGAAATAGATGGCACATTGATCATTCTCAAAGGCTCGAAGGTAACAAGTCGACTGATCTGGTTAGGTCAATTGTTCGATGCAGCTAAAATTGTCAGTATTTAGCTCTATCTCCCAACACAAGGACTCTCCAGCAACGCACGATTAGCCTCGTCGGGAGCGGGGCATTTGTTCGCCGGCTACTACTTGCCGTATCCAGACTCAGCTTATGAAGGGTTGGTCAGCACCATCAGCGACGATCCACCGATGCCCAGTTGGATATACGTGGACAAGAATACGAACGAGGTCAAATACGGTGTGCGATCTGTGGCGCAAGGACACGTCACGGGCCCCTTTGACTGCACCAGTCAGGATCGGCGATTGACCCCAGAGGGATGGGAGTGCTTCGTTGCCGTGGAGGAGCTTCCAGGAATCTGGGCTCTATATTTCGACCGCGATGATGACGAGCTCGTCACCAAGGTACCTGTGGGTACTCGGGTGCTGGAAGTAGAGCTGTACAGACGGGAGAAGAAAGAACCCAAGCCGAGCAGCGATAGAACACACCCGCAGACACTCGACGACAAGATGAAGGAACTCGCAGAACAGCGAAAGAAAGCCGACGAGGAGACAGGCAGCGGATTCCACGAGAAACCTGTCGCCGCTTTGGGCCAGGGAGGAAGCAGGGTGGAACCGGACGACGTTGATTCACCGAATTACATGAACGGGGAGCATGATGCAGGGGCTGCTTTGCGTCTTGCGGACAGTGGCGCCAGGTCAAGCGAGCATAACAATATGGATAACCTGCCTGACACACCCAGAACTGCCACCGATGTTACCTCTCATTACCTCCTGTCTGGGGGAGACGGTAGGAATGTTGGAAATCTCACCTTCGCGAGCTCGATGTCAGGAAGCGACGAGGCCCCCATCGAAGAGTTTGTTAAAAGAGAGGAGAGGATTGTATATAGGACTCCATACGTTGAGGACGAAGATAAAGTCGCATGAAAGATGACACAAAGATGGAAGTCATAACTGAGTAGTGCGAAATGTATCCCACGACTAATAGCACGGAGGACGCGAAATCATGGTTCAGGGTGGCTGATGTCAGACGATAGTAATACGTTGCGTCCGCGAGCGTGTAGAACAACACTGGCTCCTTGGCACATCGGGCCCGAGCTCTTTGGGATGTTTTTGTCTTTTTTCGGTGCACGCGGTCGGAATAAACAGCATCGCTTCAAATTGAAAAGTTACGAGGTAACCTCGCTGCCTTAATTTGCCCTCGCGGCTGCATCCATCTTCTGTTGTTGGTCGGCGGTATTACTTGCGGCAAAGAGTGGGTTCATCTTGCACGATTGCTTTGCAGAGGATGTTGGCGCCGTGCCTTCCGGTTTCCGTGGAACGGGACGCTGTAGAGGGTGAGAGCCCGCCGGGTCGGACCCAAGCCAGTGTACAGCTCCTCCGGCGAAAGCTTCGGCACATTGTCGACCGATCCTAATATTTTCGGATGGATTTAAGTAAGAGTCCATGGAGTCGGGTCTGAAAGGAACGTGAACTGTGCCTGTATAGAGTGAAGTTAGAGGAAACTCAGTGAGAGGCTCGTGATAGTTCTGACGTGCAATCGAACGTTAAATATGGGCATGGGGGCAACAAACTAATCGAACCTTTTTGTGGCTATTTTCGGCCGAAGTTTCCTTGGGACAGCAGTGTATAACTCAGTTTTATGAGGTAAAGCGATTGATTAGGGGCCTGGAGGCGCTCTTTAGCCTTCATCTATCCTCAAACTTTAAAATGTAGGAAGCTGTTGTTGCCTAATTGAAAGTGGGCATTAGCATATATTAATACGAGTGGACCATTTTTGGTAGAACGAAATGGAGATGCGGGACGGACCGAGATAGGCATCTTCCTCCATGCGACATTAAGCCACGATGATATCACGATTTCTGCTTCGCGGTTTTTCCACCGTGGCCAAACAGCAGAGGAATGATCTACTCTTGAAGATCTATGCTCCTTTCTCTAAACTAGAGAAGAA
Organism: Tolypocladium amazonense; assembly: GCA_024340795.1. Taxonomy (NCBI): domain Eukaryota; kingdom Fungi; phylum Ascomycota; class Sordariomycetes; order Hypocreales; family Ophiocordycipitaceae; genus Tolypocladium; species Tolypocladium amazonense. Next base: position 136,363 of record JALHCE010000133.1, read on the forward strand.
CTCACCCGAGTACTTTGACTTGGCCCGTTCAGGAAGAGTATGGGAAGATTACCACCAGCCCGCCGATAGTGAGAAAAAGGGATATGCCCGGGTTCAGCAGGTATGCCCCCCAGCTGCTATGTTACTAAATGTGGCGTTTGATTGCTCATTCAAATCTCTACTATTAGGAGCAAACGGCCGCACTTCGAGATATTGATAGCATCAGGGATACTATGGACACCCCTGTCGGCACGTTCGCCAAGGAACTTGTCTTCGAAAATGCATTTCAGTCCGTTCTGATCGAAGATAACCATCTCACGGCCGGACAGAGCTATACGATCTACGAGTTCCTCGTCAAGTCTTTCTTCAACTCAGTCGATGTAGCAACTTTATCCATCAATGATCTCTGCGACAAGACGCTTCCTGATGTTACGGGTCTCTGCCCCGACGCCGACAAGAATCAAGTTCTCGAGCTTCGGAATCACTTGATAGCCTCTCAGTGGATCGCCGAGGTTGCATTACAAAATCCAGGCACGGCAGGCTTAGGAGAGGAGCAGGTCCGCGCTCTCTCAGCTCTGACTATGAAGGACTTGAAACTGAACATGACGTGGTACCTTGGAGGGAGGGTTCAGCCAGGCAACTATCGAAACTGTCCTATTGCCGTACGAAGCAATCATCTGCGCGTTTTCCCATACCATTTGGAGGTTCCAAATTGCATACGACGTTACTTCGAATGGCGTGAGAGAGCACACCAAGAAAAAAAGCTTCATCCACTAATACTTGCCTGCCAAGCTATGGCATACTTCGTGCATATTCACCCCTTCCCGGACGGCAATGGCAGAGTCTCGAGGATGATAATGCATGACTATATGGTTCGACAAGGCTATCTTCCTCTGATTTGGCAACTGTTGGAGCGCCAGGAAGTTTTTAGAATGATTGGCGACGCGGAGGACGGGCAGCCAGATGAGCTTGTCGCGGCAACTCTCTCAAGCCAGTTTGAGCTATTGCTGCACTTCAAGATGCAGGACATGTGTGGCGTTACATCTAAACGGGGTATTCCTTTCCCGATATTTAAAGCCTCCGACATCTAGGTGCGTTCGCAATAAAGATCGTGGAGATCCAGTACCGCTTTGAAGTTTGCACGCAGACGCAGACGCTGGCATCCGAATGTCTCTATAATTCCGCGCCAGACAGTGAAATGGCAGACGTACACAGGCCAATCACCTATTGGATGCACTGGCTGCGATTCGCGTACCGGAACGGCCTTTCCTTCCCGGCCGCGGGCGGGCCATCTCCCATTGATGGCCCCGTTCGATGACGCCTGCTGAAGTGACCTCATTTCTTCTTAATGGTGTGAGAGATAAAGCACATTGTCTCTGCGTTTTTGCCAAGCGATCTTCTCTTGTTCGTCGGTCGACGAGTCTTCATACATGCCGACTGTTGCCGAACGCTGCCTGGCAGAGCTGTCACGTCCAGAGGTCTAGTCACAGGGAGACGCCTTGGGCGATAGCCCCCAAACCTCTTGCCCCCATCGAACTATGCAGTCACCTGTGACGTATCTGGGGGCGTCGATCTTAGACTTGTTGGCGTAGTAAGACGTGGCGAAGGATCCGTTCTTGGACACTGCGGAGCGCCGAATCGGAGACCCAAAAGGGCAATTAATTGTACCGCATGGCACAGTGCGACGCGAAGGATGATGTCGAGAGTGGGGAGCCACAGGTCCTAACTGCTGTATTAATTGGCCCTAAAACAGCCCTGGTCAAGCAAACGTCACAGTGCGAAACCAGCGCAGCTCCTGGTGCCCCGTCCGTCATCCAGTCGCTCCGAGTCGAATTCGCTCAATTTTGATGACGTGCCCGCCATTCAGACAGTATCGTCGGCATCAAGAAATAGAAAACAGCTGCAGACGATCTCTTCTCATGGGTGCTTGTCTGTCGTCCACTGCCTCATGAACCCTGCAGCACTGCCGCCACCGCCGCCGTCACTCGATGTTGATCAAGCTGGCTGAAGGGAGATGACGGATGCTGTACCCCAGACCTGGGCTACTTCTGACATGGGCTCATCATTCCTCTCAGCAGGCATAAGACGGGCGCAAGTGCATGAAATTCCAATCCGGAAAGCTCCTTTGTTCCATGAATGACTTGAGCCACATACATCGAGCCGACATAACAACGCTGCACCCCCGACGACGTCGTGCCGAATAAGATATCGGCTCCTATAGCCAGACACAAGCATGATGCTCAAATATCCCGACCCCATTGTCATCGAGGCCAAGGGCGAGCATACTGCCACCGTCATCTTCTCCCATGGCCTGGGCAACACGGCTCAAAGCTGGGCTACATTTGTGGAGGGTTGGAGGCAGAATAGCGAGCTGAACGGCGTGAAGTGGGTGCTGCCCAATGCGCCGAAAAGGTCCCTGACGGCGGTGCGTCACCACTCTACTTCTTTCTTCGTCGCCGGCTTTGAGGCTGACCGCCCCCACAGAACGCAGGAATGGATATGACTGCGTGGTTCGATGTCGTACGTGCCCTGGACGCGAAACCAGATCGGAGACGAAGACGGAAGCGATGCTAAACTGCACAGAAAGTCTTTGACGGCACCCCGGAGGCGCTGCATGAAGATGAAGACGTCGCCAACATCACCGCCAGCAAAGAGTACATCCAGAGCCTCATCCAGCGCGAGATCGACGACGGCGTGCGCCCCGAGCGAATCGTGCTCGGCGGCTTTTCGCAAGGCGGTGTCGTCGCCTCGTTTGCCGGCCTCACGTTCCCGCATAAGCTCGGCGGCATCGTGCTGCTCTCGACGTGGCTTCCCGCGGCGGACACCTTCCGGGACTTGGTATCGGACGAGCACGCCAACCGGGAAACGCACGTGCTCATGGGCCACGGCGTGGAGGACAGACTGGTCATTCCCGCAATGGGCAAGAAGAGCTTCGATGAGTTTCAGGCAATGGGTTTCAGCAACGTCAAGTGGGAGGTGTATCCGTGAGTGCCAATTCGACTACTTACCTGGCCTGACGCGGCACTAATGACTTTGTGCTAGGGGCCTGGAACACACAACGTGTCCGGACGAGCTCGAGGACGTGGAGCTGTTCATCGAAGACCGACTGGCGACGTAGCTCTCCGTGGGCATTTACAGGCGCGGGCATGTGTTGGGTAGATCATTCATGGCAGCGAAGACGAAAACCAGCGCCTCATGAGGAATGGCTTCTTTGGTGAGAGGTGAATTTGCGAGCATTTTTAGCGTCATATACAGGCTCGAGCATCGCATATAGATTCGAGCGACGACTAAATCTTGAATATAAAGGAGTTGCACTCTGGAAGTGATTGCTCGTGGGATATGGACACAGTGAAATCTAAGTTGATCATGTCCTTCATCAATCACGTCGTCCGCCTCACATGGCTTCCCTCTTTGGGTCCATTACCCTCACCAGCTCCAAAAACAGCCTGTACACGTAAACCTCCGTATCCTCTGCCCTCAAGGCCCTCCGAACCCACTCCCTCCCCCGATCAGCCACTGCCCTCGCCCTCCTCTGCCCCTCTTCAGTGCCCGTCAGCCACGCCACCAGCTCAGGCAGCTCGCCGAGCCCCTGGCTCACGGGAATGTAGTGCACCCACGCGGCGAGCCGCTCGTCGTGCCACTCGCGCAGCAGGGTCTGCTTCAGCACCGCCGAGCGCGACGCCAGCAGCTTGTAGAAGCGGCCGCTCAGGCCGTTGCCGTCGAGGTCGAAGACGAGCTTGGACGCAAAGGCTGCGTCCTTGTCTGCCCGGGGCTTCACGTCGAAGTAGGCCTTCTCGGAGTCGCACGCGGCGTCGTTGCACTGGATGACGGCCGTGAATCCGACGTCGAAGAGATCGCTGGCGAAGTCGGACGAAGAAACGCGGCTGAGGGAGCCGTGTTGCTCTCGCAGATACCAGTGCTCGGTGTCGTTCTCCACTTGTGCCAGCGAAACGAACCTATGCCGGTGAAACTTCTTCCACTCGTCTCCGTGGGCCCATCCTCCCGTGGTAGACCCAGCCCAGTAGAGGTTGTTTCTCTTCTCGTCCCACTCTATGTCCCCCTCTTGATCGTACGCGAAGCGCTCGTTGCTATAACCCGCGTTGGGAAACATCACGTCTCCCATTGTCGAAAGCGCTGCCGTCCCCAGGATTGGCACCAGCCCATCCACAAGGATAAAGGTTGTCGGGCTCATCACCAGGCCGTGCATTTCGCTGTATTCGGGATGGCGGCATAGATCCTTATCCAGGCGCGTCTCCGTTACGAACGGTATGCCGTGGGTATTGACATCCTCGCTCCCCTTTTGCTCGTCAGGACTCGCGAAGCGAGCCTTTTGAGGACAGCTCCTGCTGACTGTCTCCCATATGGAGCTTCGAGAAATGTCCCTCACTCTAAAGTGTTCGTCATCGGTAGACTTTACGGCGGGCAGCATCACGCGCGGCTCGTCCAGGTCATTAACCAGGAAGTTTATATCCGGAAGCTGTCCCTCCATGTCCCCTAGCCATTTCCCAAACGCCTTCTGTAGGTGGTCACCAGGCCGGAAAGGGTGGTTGCAGTTCGTCTCTTTCGTCTCTGCTTTGAACTCGCACTTCCACAAGTCTATGCCGCTCCGTTCGCCGGCTTCTTTGACCGCGTCCCTTAGTGCCTGTCCGCTTATCTTCAAAAACGGTGCGATGTTCTCGTGTATCATGTCAAAGTCGTCAATTATAGGCGAATCGCGAGCGATGGCGTAGTCGTACCACGCTTCAAATCCAGGAGGCGGCTCCAAGCTGTACCGCCGACGATACTCTGACGCGGCGGCGGTGTAGCTGCGCGATTGCCGCCCCAGCATGGCGCTGAAACGCGCCTCGGCGGCGGCGGCAAGGGTCTCAACGGGGTACGTGTCTGGTGCAAGAGGCACCGTCGGCGCGCCGATGGCGTACATGCTCGCGAGCAAGGGCATCAGAGGGAGAATACTCAATGCCCAGAGAGCTGATCTCAACTTGGTGTCTTTTGGGATCATGTGTATGGTCTGGGTGAGGGACGCAAGAGAGGCGAGGAGGTAGGATGCGGCCTGCAGGTAAGACCAGTGATCTGCCAGGGAGTGGTCGCCGGTGGAGGTGATGGCAAAGGTGCCTATGGTGCTGGCGATGCACCATGATGAGTATCGAGTCTAAATGCGTTGGCACGAGCTTCAATGTAAGATGGAGTTACGCAGGATGAACACGTACCGCCTCCAAAGTAAAGAACCAACTCAAAGCTTTGAGTAATCCAGCCAAGACCGATGCTACGATGGATCCATTGGGCTCATGTAGGATGAACATGCGAAAGCCCATCCCGGCAAGCAGAAGTGGTAGGATGCAGACTGCCAACGGCAGGGCCGCGTCCTGAGCTCCAACGCCCTCCTCGACATCGTCAGGCTTCCGTAGGTCGCCGAGGTCCTCCGAATCGACTTCCACGTAGGCTGGGGCTCTTGCAATGGTGTAGTAGCCTCCAAACAGGAGAGCAACCGCGCCGAGGCAGCCGGCCAGGGCTAAGAGACTCAGGCCGTTGGTAGCAAAGAGGGCGAGGCAGGAAAACGCGGCGATGAGACCAGAGATCCATTTAGCGTTGGCAAGCGGCCAGAAGAGCCGCGAGTCGGCCAAAATGGAGGCGGCCGGACGGACGCCGGACACGAGAAGAAGGGGCGTCAGGGCCGGCTTGCAAGAATGTGAGTTTCGACTAGCCCAGTTTCAATCTCCCTCTGAAGACTTACAAAAAGAACGATGACACTCTCCAGGGAGCGGTACAAGCACGCGACAACAACACCGAGGGCAAAAAGCCATCCTCTCGTCGACGTCACGGCGCCGGAAGCTCTGCTGAGTAGCGTCGCGCCCGTTGCCGGATTGCTCCTCCGGCGCCATAGCTCGACGGCAGCGGGCAGGACGACCCAGCAGACGGCCTCGGAGACGACCTCGGTGTCATTGGCGGTCGAGTACTGCGCGAGCGCCGCGAAGAGCAGGGCCCCGCCGGCTGAAGACATTCTTCAGAGGTGCCGTCTTGGCGGCGCGGTGCTCGGAAGCCGGAGGTTGAGGTGCTGCTAGCTCATGGAGGAGGCTCTGCTTTTTGCATCGCGCGCGGTGGAGTTGCCCGGCGCTGTGCCGCCCCCTATTCGTATTGAAGGAGCTGACGCCGGAAGCTTACAGACTATCCGCCAGCATCCTTGCTTCCCGCCCCGTCACCACCGCTGTCGAACGGGTTTCTGTGCGATTCCGATGATTACAGCGGGGCTCAGGAAACGCCTCCGCCCTCCGCGGGTATTTTTGGACCGTGGAATGGAATCACTTTCGGCGCGCAACCGTGCATCCGAGTACTTCTCGAAACGTGCATGCCTTACAGAAACGGTGCTTTTTGGTCCACTGAGCCAATTAGATCATGACCCAACGGCTGCTGGACTGGCGCTGTGGACTGGAGGGACGGGCGCTGCCACCCGACCTTCACTTGGGGACCCCACGTGGCCGCTAAGCGCCTCTAGTTCCAGGCACACGACCCCTGGAATTCCTCTGCCTCCCCGCCAACGAAGACCACCTCATCCCTGAGCATCGCCATCACTGACGTGGCGTGACGCGTGCTCGCTGCAGGCACTTTGCGCCCTGCGACGTTCACGAGACGGGGCATCTCTCGTCTGCCGGCGAACAGCATTTCGTCTGGTATTGTTTCGGCCGCCCTCGCCGCCCCCGAGGCGTGTTTTACGAGCCCCTGCCAGCTTGCGCGTCGACCAAGCTCCGCCTCGGCCCCGTCCCGAGCTCCCGGCAGCAACACCATCGCCAACACCATCGCCGCGGGCCATCCGCCCACCATGGCCACGCCCCAAGAGCCGTCGCGCCCGGCCACGCCCACGCCGTCCCAGCTCCCCCCCGTGCCGAGCTCGCCCGTCTACTCCATCGCCTCGACCGCGAACCCCATCTCCCAGTTCAACCTCCCCCCGCCGCCCGCCCCGCGGCCCTCCCACGCCGTCCTCAGCAAGGCCGACCTCGAGCGCTCGCAAGACGCCTACGCGGACCTGCTCGCGTCGGCCAAGGCCTACCGCCTCGCCCTCGCCTCGCTGTCCACGGCCGCCTCCGTCTTCGGCTCCGCGCTCGAGGCCTGCGCCCGCCTCAAGGAGGCCCGCGCCGAGCCCATCGGCCCCGCCGGCGCCAGCATGACGGCCAGCTTCACCACGGCCCGCGGCGCCTGCACCGCCGACACGCTGCTGTCCGCCGCCGGCGTGCACCACCTCGTCGCCAACCACCAGCAGATCCTCTCCGAGACCGTCTACCGCTCCTTCGAGGTGCCCCTGCTGCACGACCTGGACAAGTGGCACACCGTCATCGACGACGAGGAGGCCACCTACCAGGACAAGATCCGCGCCCAGAGCAAGGAGGTCAAGCGCCTCGAGAAGGAGGGCCTCAAGCTGCACAAGCAGCGCCGCCGCGACGTCGCGCGCTTCCGTGCCCACCTCGTCGAGCTGACGGGCAAGCTCGACGGCCTGACGACGCTACACGCCGACCACGCGCGGACCCTGCTGCGCGAGAGCCAGGAGACGAGCGCGCGCATCGTCGACGCCAGTTGCAGCCTGGTGCGTGCCGAGGTGGACATCTTCGAAGGGCTGGCGCGTAAGGGGTGGAGCGGCGGCGGGCTCGACGACCTGCTTGAAAAGGGCCAGGACCTGTTTGCCATGGACGACGCCGGCGGTGAGGCTTCTGGCGCCGCGGGACCCGGCGAGGCGGCCACACTCTTCTCCATCCTTCCGCACAAGAGCATCCTCGCCGACTCTGCAATGTCCGACGCCGCGTCCCGCACCGGCCAGAACTCTGGCCACGCCCGCGGTGACAGCCTCCTCAGCGACGGCGATCGCTACCAGTCGCTGGCAGCCGTGACTGCGGCCAACGACGCCAAGCTTCCCAGTGGCGCAAGGGACAGCGACAGCGTCTTCTCCGCCGACTTCAACCGCCCGAGAAATGCCCGCCCGTTTTCGCCCCAGCCCATCCGTCGCGTCCCCGCTGACGTTACGTTCGACTCGCTCGGCGCCATGGCCGGGGAAGCGACCAGCAACGGCAGAAGGGGGAGCAGTGGCGGCAGCCCCGAGGGGGAAGATACAGAGCACAAGCAAGATGATGGCGGCCTGGAGCGGCAAGAACAAGAACAACAAGTAGAGGAGGCGGACTGGGGGGCTGAGTCCGACCGCGGGCGGAAGAGATCACAGTCTCCGACGGCCCGAAGCCGGTCTTGTTCACGAGAGCTCGTTGTGGATTAGACGTTACCAGCTGGCGCGTCGCTCGATGAGGACGAGCTGGTCGCGCGCGAGTTTGCACGACATATTTTGCGGCGTTTAACTCCCTCTTATTAACCTTGAATCACCTTTTCTTACCCCTTACGCTAGAGCACGCTGGCAGTCGGACGCATTTGTTGCTTGGGTCGGGGGGACACTTGATTGCCTGGCCCCATTGTCTTTTTGGTATAGGATAGAGATACCTTGTGTGCATCGCGCGAGCCATGTACAGCATTATTTGTAGCGGACTCAGCCTGATGAACAACTAAACAACCAACCCAGGCCGCCTTGGGTTTGTTTGCAGCCTCTTTGCAAATGTCTAGGACGCCTCCCAACGCCGTTTCATGTGAAAACTAAACAATATCCTTGCCTGCCACGGCGGCAGAGCCCCCTTTCCCGCCGCTCGTCAACTCGTGAATCGCTCTTTACATTACATTACGCGACGTTTGCGCCTAGTCGTCCTTGTCAATGTTGTAAACGTCGCCCTTGAACAGCCCAAATGTGGCGTCGAGCCACCAGATGATCTTCCAGTACAGGCTTGCGCGACCCCAGTCGAACTCGCCCGTCTCGGTCCGCGGGACCTCGTTGCCGATCATGCTGCCGCTGAACCACTTGATGAAGGGGATGGCGCCGACGAAACGCTGCATGACCGACTGCTGTGGAAGGAGGGCTTGCTCGGCGGGCAGGAGGCGCGCCCGGCGGGCCGTCGGGATGCGGCGGCAGAAGATGCTATCGTCGGCCGGTATCTCCAAGGGCTCGGCACTCGTCGTCGCCGGCGGAAAGGCGGCCACCTCCGTCACGGTGGTCGAAGACGCGTGTGAGGGGGACATGGTGGCCGTGTCCATCGTCTGGCTCGAGGTCCGCGAGTCGGGGGGTGAGAGGTCGAGGAGGCGGCTCTTGAACATGGTGGGCATGCCGCCGCCGTTGCCCATGCTCTTCCGGCGGGGCGTGCTGCTGCCCCCGACGACGGCCGCGGGCAAGCTGTGCGATCGCTCGTGCTCGACCTCGATGCTGTCGACGTCCGGGCAAGCCTCGTCCCTGGCAGGCGGAATGCCACGGTACGTCTCGGCATACACTAGGTAGCCCAGCACGCGCTGCGGACTCGCGTAGAGGGCCGCGTTGGCCGCCTCGGCGCTCTCAAACGTCACCTTGACCCAGTGCTCGCCCCCATCGGCACGATTGACGAGCGCGCGCTCCTCAGGGCCCAGAGCGCGACGGCGCGTGAAGGCCGGGTCACGCAGCTCCGACTTGTACCGACGCTGCGTCGAGGGCGGGTCGCGAGGGTAGTCTTCGAGGATGGCGCCGGCGAGGGCCTCGTAGTGCGCAAGCGCAGCGTACTGCTGCGAGGCGGCCCGGTAGCCGCGGAGGATGACCTCTACCGGGTGCGACTTGGGTGTGCGCTGGGGTGCGGCGTCGTCTGAACTCTGGTTTTGATTCTGCTGCTGCGGGTTGTTGCCGCTGCTGTTCTGGCGCTGCAACGAAGGCGCAGCTTGGCTGGAGACCCAGTCGCCGAAGAGTCGATCTGCGGCGGCGAGAGTCGGATTCTCGCGGGTGCCGCGTGCGGGCGTGCCCGTCCGTGAGCGGGAGCGGCGCGTCGATTTGCCAAAGGAGCCCGACTCGGCGACGTTGCGCCTTGACCTCGCGTTGCCGGCGTGGCCTTCGTGCCTATGAATTCTCGCGGTTAGCAGGCCCCAAGCACAGGCTGCGCATTGAGCAGGGTCGGGAAGGGGAGCGCACTGGTTGAAGATCATGGCGTAGGGCCGCTTGACGCCGTCGTCGCCGACGTAGCACTCGTCGTCGGGCACGTTGTGGAGGATGAGAGGCGCCATGGCTGCGAGCGCACAGGAGGCCAATTGGAGGAGAGGCGCTGGGCTCTCGAGAGCAGATGGCAGCGACCGAGGTCGAGGATGCGGCGGTGTTCGAGCTCGTGGTGGTGTTGGAGGGCTGAGCTGAGCCGAGTCTTGGGGCGACTTTGGATAAATTTCCTGGCACGGCAACGGCCGATGGTGGAGTGGAGTTTGGTTTCTCCGGCCTCCCTCCCCATCATTCGTAGCAGCAGCAGACTCGACAACCACATCAGCCCAGTGCCTGTTGTCCGAGGTTGCCAATCAATTCGTCCTGAACGACTTCAACTTAATGACAATTGCCATGGATGGATAATTGTCGTCAGTCGTTGCCTCGCAAATAGCACAGCTGGTCAAGCAAGCACCTTGCCACTAAGGTATCCACCCGTCGCCCATTATCCACTACTACGAGTAGGTATCTAGATATTAAGCCATATGTCATCATCAAGTAATCTCAACTGCCTCAGTTTCCTGCCCTTTGCTTCGGCACTTGATCGGAGTTCAAAGTGGGAGAGCCGGCGAGAGCCCCCGGTCCATACTCCATAAGGTCCAGTAGCTTAATAACGTTCTCCCCCCGAGCACATCGTACGTTGCGAGAACGCGAGACCTGCTGCATGCTTCACTGCTTCATCTCACGTACTCCAAGTTGCATCTGACACGCTTTGGCATGGCGCCGTGGTTCTCTACTCGCACCAAGTTCGTGCTCTCCCTCGCCGTTGCGGGCGCTGGAATCTACATGTCCAGGCACCTTCGCGTTGGCTCCCACGACACTGCCACAGGCCCGCGAATCATCACCCAACAAAACTCTTTAACTGCTTCCACATCAAAGACACCCGTGTACTTTTTTAGCCATGGAGGGGTCAGTCGCTATCATGCTCGAAGTAGTCAATATTTTGCGTTGGGCGCCCAGCTGACGTCGCGAGCAGCCAGATGTTCAGTACAACACCGACCATCCGGTATATCCGGTCCTCCAGCAAGTCGGACAAGAAATCACGCAAAGAGTGAAGCCGAAAGCTGTCGTGGTCTTTTCGGCGCACTGGATGGGCGACAAGGACACCATCTACATTAACAGAGAGGAGCACACTGACCTTGTCTATGAGTACGTGCCAATGCATTAACTGCGAGACGGAATGGAGCAGGCGCGTATTAACAAGCACAACCAGCTTCCATGGCTTCCCGGACCATTTCTACCAGGCGAAGTACCCAAACAAGGGCAGCCCCGAGCTGGCGAGCAAGATCATGGTCATGTTGTCAGAAGCCGGTATCCAGGCCTTTGGCGTCAAGCGCGGCCTGGACCACGGCGTTTGGTCTGGCTTCAGCGTCGGTGAGAGCAGCAAAAGCCTCGGTGCCACCCCCCGGCTCCTGGACATCAGCTAACCGAGAGGCCAGCGTTCGATCCACAGACAAATCCTCTGAATGTGCCCCTCGTGCAGGTCTCCCTCTTCAAGTCCGAATCGCCTCGCGACCACTACGCTCTCGGCCGCGCCGTGGCCCGCCTGCGCCGAGAGGGCATCGTCATCATAGGCGCGGGCATGACGGTGCATAATCTACGCGACATGCACGTCATGTTCGAGGGAAACACGGAGCCTCTGCCGTACGCTGTGAGCTTCGACAACGCAGTCAAATCGGCGGTCGAGGTTGATCCGATCTCGCGGGAAGAGAAGATGGCCGAGCTTTGCGTGAGGCCGGACGCCAGGCAGGCTCACCCCCATATGGACCATCTAATGCCGCTATTCATTGCCGCAGGGGCGGCGTATGATGACTGGGGGCGACAGACGTGGACGATGCAAGAGGGCAGCTTTGGCTGGGCGCAGTATCGTTTCGGAGACCTGCCTAAGCCATGATGAGGAGTGGACATCTGAGCCACTGGGGTAGAATTGCAATCAGGTCTACATCTATTCCTGTAATCCTCACGGGGCCGAATGGCCGATGCCATTTACAAAGTCGCCTTTGTTGTAGAATTCAACACGAGGCAGAAGCTCGCTGGCAACCCATCGCGCAGTCTGCGTATGGAGAGATCCATGTCCGAACGGCTCATGCGTCTTTTCTCTCCTCATTCTCGTGCCGCTGACATCAATGCCGTTGTGTTCATCTGCTAGAACACCAGCTTCCCTCGGATGACCGCCTCGAGGGAATGACGACAGACCCTCGGCTAGGGCCTGGAACACTATGACTTGATCCTGGAGGTGCTCGTCCACGGTACCGCTTAGACTCACTTCCCCGTAAAGATCCTTGCACAAGGACCTTGAGACCTGGGCGATGAAGGCTTGGCGAGACTTTTTTCTCTTGGGCATCGAGCATAGGACGTCTCTGGCCCAGCGTATGCCGCCAGATGAATGCGCCACGAGCAGGACTGACCACCTTGCGTCGCTACCCGAGTCCTCAGACAGCTTGAAATGAACGTCTGCATTGGGAAATAAGACGCCGAGATCCTTGACTAGATCTCCCTGCAATTGTTCATGTGAGTCTCCCGGCACGATGATGCTAACGTCGATGCTTTTGACTTCGTATGACTCTGGAAATGAGTACTTTGGCGGCGGTGTGTACTGCAGTTTCTGAGCTTTGGGCACGGGATGGATTTTGAGCCAGATGCTGCCTCTGGACTGCGGGCCTAGACTCCAGCCACGATTTCTCAACTGTCGTTCGATGCTGATGCCAAAGCGCTCCTCCAGCGTGGGCATTAGGACCTGATCAAAGTATTCAAAGCTCAGCGACCACGACACGTTTGTCCCTCCGGAGATTTCCAGCTCCAGCGGCTCGCCCGCGTCGTTGCTCGCGAAGAGCACAAAAGGCAGGATAGCTTGCAGCACGAGCAACGAGCTGGCGGCGCCCGAGTCGGCAGAGATGCTAAAGCGTCGCTGGGAGAGCTCGGTGGGTGGCTTTCGTGGAATGAAGGTCAGGGTCTTGGAGCCGACGTGGAGCCCCTCAACCTGAGCATCCGTGACTTGGGCGAGCCACGCTATCGATGTGACGTGCTGGTTCTTGAGTCCTGACATTCGATATTAGCACCGCCAGGCGGAGAGAGCGGCCAGGCTAGCGCACCTCCTCCGCGGCCGCCCTCGCGGTTGCCCCTGACATTCGTGATGGTGACGGGCTGCCCGGTGAGCGCAGCCAGGCCGACGGCGACGCGGACGAGTTGGCCGCCGCCCTCGCCTGTCCTGCCATCGAGCTGGACGGGTCTGGTTTGCGAACCCATGCAGGACGCGCTCTGGATGGCTAGAGGCTGGCTTGGTGCGCTGTAGCTGACAGGGTATGCAGTGCAATCGCCCCCAACTCGTCGCCGGTAAATTGAATGACCGGTCGGTATAGGGTTGAAAAAGGAATAAATCTGGAATATGCCGAGAAGAAGAGAGGGAATGCTTAAACTGTTTGCTCGTCGCTCTGTTGTCATTTATGTCGTTTGCGGCGGTTAATCCATGAGTCACACCCACGCCGTCACCAGACATCAGATTCTAGGCCCAACCGCACGGACACTTGGTCGCCTGCCGAATCGCAGAGCCAGCTCTGCAACATCGTCAGTCATGTTTTTAAAATATTCAATTTTAACAATGCTAGCAACAAAGTCACACCTTTACACCGCCCAAGAGGACATTATTTTACTCGACAGGGAAAAAACCCAGTCGGGACTCAAGACGCTGACCCATTGAGTGATTGAAGTTTCCACAGCATGGGCAAAGAGTTGGCCGCGCCGGAGTCGGCAGCGACGCTGAAGACGGGAGTTATATATGTCTAGCCATTGCCGGAAGAAGGGTGTTTACAGGTCTTAGGTAGCGTAAACTGGCGTCCAGCCTTGCTGCAGACTAAAGTTCTAGAGTTATGTCATTATACCTAAGTAAATAAGACCAGTCTGGACAATTACTATACAAATTAGTCCTAGAAGCGACAGTAGGCCGCCGCATCGCCAACGCCGCGGAAGAGCACCGAATCCTACCCGAGGGGCAGATGGGCAACCGGCCTAAGCGCTCAACCGAAGTCGCTATACGCACCGTAACGGACGCGGTGGAAACGGCGTGGAACCGTAGCGGGGTCGCATCGTTACTCTAACTAGACCTCAAAGGCGCCTTCGACCGGGTCGATTACAGTTACCTACTCGAAACCTTACGGGATAAGGGATTCCCCCTATGGATTACTACGTAGATTAGTAGCTTTCTTTCCGCGCGTACGGCCCGACTCTACTTCGATAATGTAACGTTAACGGCACTCCCCGTCCCCGCGGGGGTCCTATAAGGGTTACTATTATCCCCTATCCTATTCCTTATATATATAAGCACTCTCTACGACCGGCTCGAACCGCTACCCGGCACGGTAGTTATTAGCTTCGCAAACGATATAAATATTCTAACCTTCGGCACTAGTACGATAGCGATACGGTACCGCCTCGAGACTACGTAGCGCGTCTGTAAATAATGGGCTAGGGACGTCGGAGTATAATTCGAACCGTCTAAAAGCGAACTTATTTACTTTATAAGGTCCCGGAACCCGGATACATTACGTATCCAGCTCGGAACCGAGGAGATTACCCTAGTAGAAGACGCTAGGTTCCTAGGCGTATAGCTCTACCGTAAATTATAGTAGCACGGGCACCTACGGAAGCTCTAAGCGAAACTCTAGCGCCAGAAGGCGGCCCTTACCGCCCTCGCGGCGTTAACGTAGGGTTATCGGGTCGGATAAGTACGAGAGATCTACTCTAAGGTTATACGAAGCGCTATTACCTATGGAGCCTCGGCGTTCTATAAGCCTACCGTAATATATAGCAACCCGCGAGGTATAGCCCGCTAGCTCGCGAAAGAGTAGTCGGCGTACCTTCGGGTCGTTCTCGGGGCGTATAAGGCTACCCCGATACGAAGTCTCGAGATATAGGCTATAATCCCCCCCCTCGATATATACCTTAACGAAAGGGTTACTAACTTCGAAGTACGCCTCGAAGTTACGGAGATATCGGAGCGTATACGCGCTACCTACGCTAAGGTTATAAGGACATTATAGCCGCGGCGAGGAAGGCCCCGATCTCTAGCTATAAGGCGCGTAGAGGAACTACGCGCTTAGTACCTAGGCGAAGCTACGCCGGCCCTAGCTACCGAAGCTACGTAGCGGGAACGCTAGACTTAGCTTACTAACATACCGGTATCGACCCGGGCCTAACGCATACTCTAGGCGGCTAATATTAACCCGTCGTTCTAGGGTAGACCTAAGGACCTTAGAGCCTACAGGGACCTATATAAGTACGAGAGTACAGCCCTTACGTAGCTACGTATAGGTAAGCTAGGCTTATAAAGCTTTCTCTACTATATATCGGTCCCCGAGGTACTATCGCCCCTTTACTAATACAGCCTCGAGGCAGAAATAGTCTTCTATATCTTTCTTAACTACCTATTACTAGCCCCGGCCTACTACGAGCTACCGATTACGCTCTATAATTATACCGTAGTCTATATAGCTTTAAATAACCCTATACTAGCAGCCCCCCTTACGCGGTAGTTCCTCCGCTATAAGCCCCTAGACTAGTTCTAGCTCGCGATACGATTAAGTCGGGAATAGGAGACTAATATAGTAGCTACGACGCGATAACGCTACGAAAACGTATAGAATTTATATTACTAACGCAATAGGATATAAGATAGGGCCCTAGGAATTCTATTCTCTTACCCTAAGCAAAGCTAAAGTATATCTAGGGCGTAAATAGCGCAGCGCCGATATATTACCGGCCCGACTACTCGGTATCCTCGTCCTCGTCCTCCTCCTCGCTAGTCTTATCCTTATCCTTATTATCGGTAGCGTAAGTACGGGCTATAGCTATAGCGTTTTCGATATAATAGAGGCGGTTATTCTTAAGGAGGGCAGTAGTATTAGAATTAAGGGCGGTAATTAATAAAGCATTAATAGTATAGAACTAGTCTAAAGTTACGGTATTACCGCCGCGACCCTTCTTAGCCTTACGCTTAGCCTTAATAATATACTTAGTAGCATTTCCTAGGGCTACCTAACTACACTCCTAAGATAGTTAGTACGGTACGATAATATAGCGTTACTGGGCTAATATACCTTCGGAGCTATAGAGGTAGCGGCTAGGCGGTGGGCGAGAATCTTAGTTTTTTTATCTAAAATCTTTTACTATAAGTTAGTACTATTAACGCGATATAAACGGGCTAGTAATATACTAGATTATAGCCTCTTTTAGCCTTATTATAACTAATATACTTTAGACTAGTACTAGCTAGATAGACTATTAGTATATTCCTAGAACGTTCTTACCGTAGTACTATACAGGAACGCTACGACTTACTAGGAGTATTACGGTATAGATAGCTATAGGACTTAGCGATACGCTCTATATAGGAGCGGTACGGTACCTTACGCAGCTCTCCGAGCTACTAACGGGTTAGTACCGAAAACGCGATAGTAATAGTATAGTAACGTACCGGATTATCCTTATAACGGTTTGGGTTCCTAAGGGATAAACCGTAGGTTTATATTAGTAGGTAGGTTAGGGCGTAATATTACGGTTAGTAATAAATCTAGAGGATTATAACTAAGTAATTAGAGGCTTCTAAGGATAAAGTAAATAATTGTATTATAAGCTAGCTAGGTATCTATACTATAGGAAATCGGGTGGTCTATATACTTATCCTAATTACTTTAATCGGTATAAGAATTACTACTAATTCTTATTTAATTACTAGTAATTAAGTCTTAATTACTAGTAATTCTAGTACGTACTATAGTAATCTATTCGGATTAGCTAGTCGCGCTCTTATTATTCCGTTCCGATTATACTAACTAATAACTTTTATCTTAGTTACTAAAAGTAGGTCTACTATAACGCGGACCTATAGTACGGGTTATAATATAATATCCCTTTCTTAACGGCCTTACCCTCGAGGCCCGTTAGGTAACCGTTCTGTTTTTATTCTAATATATAAATACTAGCTTACGCCTGTATTTATAGGTATAGTAACTTATTTCTATAGTCCCTTTATAATATCCTATTAATAATATACCTTATAGCGTGCGTAAGTCTAGTAGTTCTTAATTTCTAGTGTCTTTTATATAAGGTCGTTATATACTTTTTATTTTAATTAAAGTAAACGGTTTCGTAGTAATACCTTATTCCTTTTACGAGCGCTATAGGTTCTCGTATAAGATAATAGAGGGAACCTCGCGCTATAGTAAATATATACGTAGGGGTCGGTTTTATAATAGGTTGGGGATTTCCCTATCTTCCGGTAGGTTTTGCTTTTTTTAGGTATATATTCCTATAGCTAATTAATCTATAGCTAATTAGTTAATTACGGAGAAGTATCGTTTAGAGAAGGAAGAGGAGACTACTAAAGAAGAGCTCCTAGAGCTATAGCGTTAGGTCTCCGTTCTTTACTAATCTATTAATAAGCGTTTTACCCAGCTAGCCCGGTTATATTAATAAAAGTATCTTATTTATTCGAAAGGTATAGATATAGTTCGTTAGGGGTTAAAATCTCTTAATAAGTTAAAGGAAGCGGAGCGTCGTAAGTCGGAAGCTATTACTAATATTTAAGTAATAGGTAGGTTTAATATAATTAATTAGAATACTATAGGAGTCCTAGATAACTTCCTTATATTAAGTGCGGATATTTCTATTAGAACTACCTTAGTAGCGGTTAATAATCTATTAGGTACTCGATAGGTTCTTATATATTTTCCTTATACCTATAGCCTTTCTATTTAATTAGCTATTATTATTTATTACCTTCTTTCCGTATATTAAGTATTTCTTTAACTTTATATTTATTATCGTTTAGGACTTTAATATAGTCCTAGGTCTCTTCGTTTTCTAATACTTCCTTAAGAAATAAAATATAGAAGATCGGATATATCTTTATTATCTTTAGTAGTATAAGTTCGTAGTTAACTATTAAGATAACCTTTTTTACTAAAAACGGTCTTAGTTTCTTAAAATCTAATTTATTACTTAGTCGAGTTATCTTAATATTTCGTCGAAATAGGTAAACTATATCTCCCTCCCTAAAGATTAGTCCCTTTAATCTCTTTTTATTTACGTAGGTTATTATATATTATCTAATATATTCGAGTTCTTTTCTTATTTCGTTATATAGTTCCTTTAGTTTATCTACTTAGAGTAGGGCCCTTTTTACCTATAGTCCTATCTTAGTTACTCTATATACTTCGGGGTTATAGCTAAAGTTAGTATATAAAGGTAAAACCTTTATATTTTCTATAACTAAGCTATTATAAGCTAGTTATACTATAGGTAACTATTTAACCTAGTTATCCTAGCTATAGTTAATATAATAATAGAGGTATTATTCTAGCGTTTAATTAAGTTATTTAGTCTATCTATCCGTCTAGGGGTAGTATACTATACTAAGCTTATATTTTATACTAAGCTATATTATTAATACTTACTAGAATTTTACTATAAATATAATCCCTTTATTAGAGATAATCTCGGTAAGTAACCTATAGTTATTAATAATTATTCGTAAGAATATATAGGCTAAATCTTTTACGTTACTTATTTCCTTATATAGAATAAAATATTTATATTTCGTTAGTTAGTCTATAATAACAAAGATACTATTATATATAACCTTCGTTATAGGTTCTTTTAACTTAGGTAGCTTAGTAATATAGTCGAAAGCTACTAAGTCCTATAGCTTCTCTAGAACTAATAATAGTTATAATTCTCCGTAAGGTTTATACCTTAAGGCCTTACTTCGTTTATAAGCTAAGTATTTCCTTAATACTTCTTATACTACCTTTTTAATCTATAAGAAATCGAATACCCGCTATATTCGTTCTATCGTTCGTTAGATTTCTTAGTATCTATATATTAGGTACTCGTATATTTCCCGAATAATTTCTTTTTATACTATTAGTAGTATAAAGACCTTATTTCTAAATTTAGTAATCCCGTCGATCTAGTCGATTCTTTATTAGTCTTAATTTATATCTTTATAAGCATTCTTAATTTTTTATAAGACGCTATTATCTACCTATACCTTAAAGATAGCGTTTAGCTATCTTTACTAATAGTTTCCTTAGGCGTTAAGCTCTAAGAGTTAGCCTATTTCTTATAGTATACCTATTATATAATCGCTTCGTTAGCTTAAGGCGTCTACCCTTCTATTTTCCGAGCCTTTATAATAAATAATTTTATAGTCGAATTTAAATAAATATTCTACCTATCTAATCTAGCGTCTACTAAGCTATTAGGTTATTACGAAGTACGAGATATTCTTATAATCCGTATAGACCTTAATTTTATACTTACTACCGAGAAGGTAGTATCTAAATTCCTTAAAAGTATTAATAATAGCGAGGAATTCTTTATTATAAATTAAGTAATTAAGTTCTACCCCATATAATTTTTTAGAGTAGAAGGCTACGGGTCTTAAGATCTTATCTTTTTCTCGTTATCTGATTTATACGCTTAGCGCTTTATTTAATATGTTTATTTCGAGTTCTAGCTATAAGTCTAGATCGAAGATTATAAGAATTAGTTTTATTATAATTCGTTTTTTAATTATTTTAAATACCTTTTTTTATTTTTCTTTCTATAGGAAGGTAATAGCCTTCTTAGTAAGTTCTATTAGCTACCTAACTTCTTCGCTATATCCTTTAATAAAGTATCGATAATAATTAGCGAATCTAAGAAAGCTTTATACTTCTTTAACTATTATTAGCGTTAGCTAGTCCCTAACTACTACGATTTTATCTTTTTATATTTATATTTCTCCTAATATAATTATATAGCCTAAGAAGTCTATTTCCTAAGTATAAAACTTATTCTTTTTTAGTTTAACTAGTAACTTTATATTCTAGAGTACTTATAGGACCTTATAGATATATCCTCGATATTCTTTAAGGTTCTTAGAGAAGATAAGTATATCGTTAAGGTAAACTATTATAAATATATCGAGATATTCGCATAAGACGTTATTAATTATTTATTAGAAGGTTACTAGTATATTAGTAAGTCTAAAAGGTATTACTAAGTATTCGAATAGTCTGAATTTAGTATAGAATATAGTTATCTATTCGTACCCCTTTTTAACTTAAATAAGATTATAAGCTCCTTTTAAATCGAGGGCTATAAATTACCTTATATTATATAGTCGATCTCGGAGTTCTATAATAAATAGTAAGGGGGTATAGTCCTTAATTATAATATCGTTAAGTCGTTAGTAATTAATAACTAGGCGAAGCTTCTTATTCTTTTTAGGTATAAATATAACTAGGTATCTAGCTTTAGATATCGAAGGCCTAATATATTTTTTCCTAAGATTTTCGTTAAGATAGTTACGTAGCGTTTCTAGTTACTTTTTATTAAGGTTATATATCTTATAGAATATTAGTATAGTTCCTTCCTTAAGATATATTATATAATCCTATTAACTATATTCTAGTATACTTATTTCTAGTTCTTCTTTAAATAATTAGTTATACTTTTAGTATTCTTATAGAATATTCTTTATTTTATCTTCTAGTAGGCTTACTATTTTTATAGCTTTAATATTTTCGTTAATTTATTCGAGGTTATTCCTTAGAGTAGTAATAACTCTTTAGATTTATCTATACTTTCCTTT
Source organism: Tolypocladium amazonense (assembly GCA_024340795.1). Classification (NCBI taxonomy): domain Eukaryota; kingdom Fungi; phylum Ascomycota; class Sordariomycetes; order Hypocreales; family Ophiocordycipitaceae; genus Tolypocladium; species Tolypocladium amazonense. The sequence continues at coordinate 157,035 of JALHCE010000133.1, forward strand.
ATTATACTTATTTCGTATACTAAGTTATAGTGCCTTTAGGTTTACTATATAAGTCTTAGCTACCTATAATATCTTACTTAGAGGGTATTCTATTTTTCCTACTCTAGAGGCTAAGTTATTATAAAATTTCGCTTTCTCTTTCTATATCTTTTAGTTATTAGGGGCTATATTTTCGTTCTAATATAGTTAGCTAGTCCTCTAGTCGATTATCGGGTTACTTTCCTATAGCTATAGGTATCCTAGGATAAGGTTATATCCTAAGAGGTTTATAATATTAAAGGTAATTTATTCTTTATATCCCTAGATTAGGATATCGAGGTAATTAATCTCTATATCGATAATCCTATTATTATAGTTAAAGGTTCCTCTTTTAATATTATAGAGCTTATAGAGCTCTTTCTTCTATTTCTATAGGAGTTAGTAATAATTAATAACTTAAGGTAAAATATAGTTACCTATCGCGCTACTATCTAATAGTACTCGTATATAATATCCCGCGATATAGACGTTTAATACTATCTTATTTCTATAACTTACTATTATTATATATAGGGTCTTTAGATCTTTTTACTTATTACTAGTCTATAGCCCTTTTATAGATAGTATACCTTGTTTTTTAAATCTTAGTTTTAGAGTTACTATTACTTAGCCTTTATATAGTAATAGGCGTTAAGTCTTTACTTATTAACTTAGTACTTTTCGGCTACTTAGATAGGGTTAATTTCTCCTATCTTCCTTTATATCTTAATTTTATACTTTTAAGTATAGTATTCTTTCGTTACTCCTTTTAAGATATTAATATACTAAGCCCTTACTTTTTCTCGTAGGTATTCTAGGTATACTAGTAGGAGATAATCTTTATAGTTTTCTCTATTATAATTAAATATATAGAGGGGTACTCTTATATATAGGGAATAGTATCTTCTTTCCCGGATATTATACTATTCTACTATCTTTCCCTATTAGTATACCTTATACGTTATCTCTATATAGGTCTTATTAATTACTTATATATTTTTTCGGTATTCTAGTAGGGTATTTATATCTAGTTCTATTATAACTACTTATTCTATAATATAGTATATTTTTATTTTCTATTCGTATAGTTTATTTATTAAGTAGGGGTCTATAATAATATACCTTTTCTATCGAATAAGAAATATATTATTCCTAGCTTTAGTAGTAAAATAGATTATATAGTCTAAGTAGATATATAATACCTATAATAGGGTAGCGTATAGCTAATATTCTAGAGTAATCCTAGGGTTATCCCTATATTCTTATATTAGGTATTAGTTTTCTTTAAGCGTATTTAAGGTATTAGTTATAGCTATAGTAATTATATAGTCTTTACTATATAGGGCTAGTTAGTATTATATAAGTATAGACTATTAAATATCTATAAGAGGTTTAGGCTCTATCTAGGTTCTAATATTAGCTATAGCTTCTATTTCTTCGATATATAGTTTATATTCGTCGTATTATACTTCTAGTATTTAAGATATAGTATCTTCTATATATATAGGGGTATATTCCCTACTATCTTCTAAGCTCGTATTATTAATACTTCCCTTACTTAAAGCTATGATTTAAGAATACTTAGTATCTCTAGTATATTATCGATAGGCTTATTCCCTTTTATAGCTATATTACTCTTATTATTTCTAGATCTGTTATTATTCCTTATCTAGGTATTCTTTAGTTTTTTACTATTTCTATTTAGAGTTTTATATTAAGGTATCTTCTTATATATACCTTTATCTATAATCGGGTTTAGTTTTTACCTTTTACTTTCCTAGGGGCCTATACCCTATTATAGTAATAGTTCGAGGTATAGTTCCTTTTAGTTCCTTTAAAAACTATCCCGAAGCTATTTTTTCTTCTAGGTATAAGGTATAGGTATCGTTATAGTATCCGGTCTAACTTAAGGATTTATAATATATTTTTCCTAGGTTAGTAATATTAAGCTATCTCTTACCTTCTAGTATTAGTTTCTAGCTATTCCTTCTAGGCTACCTATATTCTTTAGCGAAGTATCCGAACTTACTATAGTTAAAATACTTCCTTTCTTTATTAAGTTTATTTCTTTACGTAGTATCTAGATCTATTCGTCTAGGGTTTATAGTATATACCTAGGTAATAGGTTCTTCTTATTATTATCGTTTCTTTCCCTAGTTAGATTAGTTACTTCTATACTTATTATTAAAGGAGAAATAGTTAACCTATCTAGCCTTCTTATTTCCCTTCTCTATATATCGTTTATACTACTTATTATCGATCCTAATAGCTATTTTAATATACTTAGTAAGCTATCTAGGTCGATCTTTCCTAACGAGGTCGTCCTTAACTTATTCTTTAAGACCTTCGTAGAATTAGGCTATAAGAGTATCTTCGCTCTATAAGACTCATAAGGCGGCCTACTAGAACTCTATAGCGTACTAAGATACTAATCCCTTTTAGATTAGCCTAAGGAGTTTCTTTTTATTAACTCGTTATTTATTAAGATTATTAAAGGCTCCTTTAAGTACTTTCTTAAAGTTATTAAGTAAAGTAAAGATTTCCTTAGTTTTAGGTTTATATTTAGTCGATCCTTTCGTAAGCTAATCTTATAGGTATAGTTTAAACTAAATAAAAGTATTCCCCTTAAGGAATAATCTAGCGTTCGTAACTTAGTCCCCTAAGTATATAAAGGATATATTATAGTATTTCTAATATACTTAGAGTTAGGTTATAAAGGGCTAAAGCTATACTAGTATTCTATTAAAGTAACTTAGCGTTAGTACTTTTATACGTTTCTTATTACCTTCGTAGAGTTATTACTTAAGCTATTTATTCTCTATTTTTATAGCTTAGAATATAGTATATAATTCTTCTATACTATTAGGTACTCGGGTACTACTTCTAGGGGCTATTATTTCTATAGTATAGGTAAACGTTATTACTTAGGGTTATATAGTAACTTACTAAATAAGAGCTTATAATATATAATAGTTTAGGTTCCTAAGAGATAAACTATAGGTTTATATTAGTAGGTAGGTTAGGGCGTAATATTATAGTTAGTAATAAATCTAGAGGATTATAACTAAGTAATTAGAGGCTTTTAAGGATAAAGTAAATAATTATATTATAAGCTAGCTAGGTATCTATATTATAGGAAATCGGGTAGTCTATATACTTATCCTAATTACTTTAATTAGTATAAGAATTACTACTAATTCTTATTTAATTATTAGTAATTAAGTCTTAATTACTAGTAATTCTAGTACGTATTATAGTAATCTATTTAGATTAGCTAGTCGCGCCCTTATTATTCTATTTTAATTATACTAACTAATAACTTTTATCTTAGTTACTAAAAGTAGGTCTGCTATAACGCGGACCTATAGTACGGGTCGTAATAATTCTTATTCTTAGATAGGTTATCTAGCGCGGGGGACATTAGTATATTACTTTTAGTACCCTTTTACGAAACGTTAATAATACGACTATAATATAGAAAAGGGACATACTTATATCGGGGGACTTTAGTATATTATCTTTAGCACCCTTCTATAAAACGTTAATAATATAACTATAATATAGAAACGGGATATACTTATATCGGGGGGCTAGGGCTTGGATATAGTAAAATTTTTTAGAGTTAGTTAATTTAGTTCTCTACGATAAGGTTAGATAGGGTAATAACGTAATAGTATCGCGCCGGAAATATATAGGGGATAAAGACTTACTAGAGAGGCGGCGGCGGCGGCGAGATAGCAGCGGCTATATATAATTAGTATACGCGCCGTTAATAATACGAAGTAGGGGAAGGGGGGGAGACTTACTAATAGCGATAAGGATAAAGGAGGAAAGAAGGAGGAAAGGAGGGCAGCCCGCGAGGGGGGTAGCGGCTACCTTTATAGCTAGAGCCAGCCGGGGCCTAAGGCCGGTAGCCGAGTTAGTATAGTAGTTCTCCGGCGGCGCACCGGCTACAGGTAGCCGGGAGACGGTTACTAACGCGGCCCCGCCCCGCCCACAGACCGTATACATACCGAACCCGCTGTAATAATATAGCGAACAGGAGTCAAATAGGAGCTCTACTATATACGGCGATAACGCGCCCCTAATAGACCGTCCCCGACAGCTTCCTATAACTAAAGGGTTTACTAACCCTTTCTAGGCCCAGCTAGCTACTAAGGCCGAGCTATTATAATTACCCCGTAGCTAAGCTCTAGTAGCCCCCCGAGCGCGAGCGACTAGGAGACCGTTACTAATATACTCCTACCCCGGCTACGGGTAGACTACGCGCCGGCTAGAGTATAGTACTACTAATACTAGAAGCTATATAGGAATACTATTATATATAGCGATAACGCACCGCCCTTACGTCTTTACCGAGGGTATTAGGGGCATGGAAACTTAATAAGTTTTTAGCCCTAGTCTACCTACTCGTTGAGGGACTGCCCTAACGCCCCCTGTTTATAATAGTTTAGGTTCCTAAGGGATAAACTATAGGTTTATATTAGTAAGTAGGTTAGGGTATAATATTATAGTTAGTAATAAATCTAGAGGATTATAACTAAGTAATTAGAGGCTTTTAAGGATAAAGTAAATAATTATATTATAAGCTAGCTAGGTATCTATACTATAGGAAATCGGGTAGTCTATATACTTATCTTAATTACTTTAATCGGTATAAGAATTACTATTAATTCTTATTTAATTACTAGTAATTAAGTCTTAATTACTAGTAATTCTAGTATATACCGTAGTAATCTATTCGGATTAGCTAGTCGCGCCCTTATTATTCTATTCTAATTATACTAACTAATAACTTTTATCTTAGTTACTAAAAGTAGGTCTGCTATAACGCGGACTTATAGTACGGGTCGTAATACGATATCCCTCTCCTAATAGCCTTACCCTCGAGGCCTATTAAGTAACTATTCTATTTTTATTCTAATATATAAATACTAACTTATGCCTATATTTATAGGTACGGTAACCTATTTCTATAGTCCCTTTACGATATCCTGCTAATAATATACCTCGTAGCGTATATAAGTCTAGTAATTCTTAATTTCTAGTATCTTTTATATAAGGTTATTATATACTTTTTATTTTAATTAAAGCGAATAGTTTTATAGTAATACCTTATTCCTTTTATAAGTACTATAGGTTCTCGTATAAAATAATAGAGGGAACCTCGCGCTATAGTAAATATATACATAGGGGTTAGTCCTATAATAAGTCGGGGATTTCCTTATTTTCTAGTAGGTTTTACTTTTTCTAGGTATATATTCCTATAGCTAATTAATCTATAGCTAATCGGTTAATTATAAAGAAGCGTTGTTTAGAGAAGGAAGAGGAGACTACTAAAGAAGAGCTCCTAGAGCTATAGCGTTAGGTCTCTATTCTTTACTAATCTATTAATAAGCGTTTTACCCGGCTAGCCTAGTTATATTAATAAAAGCGTTTTATTTATTCAAAAGGTATAGATATAGTTCGTTAGGGGTTAAAATCCCTTAATAAGTTAGAGGAGGCGGAGCGTTATAAGTTAGAAGCTATTACTAATATTTAAATAATAAGTAGGTTTAATATAATTAATTAGAATACTATAGGAGTCTTAGATAACTTCCCTATATCGAGTATAGATATTTTTATTAGAACTACCTTAGTAGCGGTTAATAATCTATTAAGTACTCGATAGGTTCCTATATATTTTCCTTATACCTATAGCCTTTCTATTTAATTAGCTATTATTATTTATTACCTTCTTTCTATATATTAAGTATTTTTTCGACTTTATATTTATTATTATCTAGGACTTCGATATAGTCCTAGGTCTCTTCGTCTTCTAATACTTCCTTAAGAAGTAAAATATAGAAGATTAGATATATCTTTATTATCTTTAATAGTATAAGTTCGTAATTAACTATTAAGATAACCTTTTTTACTAGAAATAGTCCTAGTTTCTTAAAATCTAATTTATCGCTTAGTCGAGTTATCTTAATATTTTATCGAAGTAGGTAGACTATATCTCTCTCCCTAAAGATTAGTCCCTTTAATCTCTTTTTATTTACATAGGTTATTATACGTTATCTAACGTATTCGAGTTCTTTTCTTATTTTATTATATAGTTCCTTTAGTTTATTTACTTAGAGTAGGGCCCTTTCTATTTATAGTCCTATCCTAGTTACTCTATATACTTCGGGGTTATAGCCGAAGTTAGTATATAAAGGTAAAACCTTTATACTTTCTATAACTAAGCTATTATAAGCTAGTTATACTATAGGTAATTATTTAACCTAGTTATCCTAGCTATAGTTAATATAATAATAGAGGTATTATTCTAGCGTTTAATTAAGTCGTTTAGTCTATCTATCCGTCTAGGGGTAGTATACTATACTAAGCTTATATTTTATACTAAGCTATATTATTAATACTTACTAGAATTTTACTATAAATATAGTCCCTCTATTAGAGATAATCTCGGTAAGTAACCTATAGTTATTAATAATTATTTATAAGAATACGTAGACTAAATCTTTTATATTACTTACTTCCTTATATAAAATAAAATATCTATATTTTATTAGTCGGTCTATAATAACGAAAATACTATTATATATAACCTTTGTTATAGGTTCTTTTAACTTAGGTAGCTTAGTAATATAGTTAAAAGCTACTAAGTCCTATAGCTTTTCTAGAACCGGTAATAGTTATAGTTCCCCGTAAGGTTTATACCTTAAGGCCTTACTTTATTTATAAGCTAAGTATTTCCTTAGTATTTCTTATACTACCTTTTTAATCTATAAGAAATCGAATACCCGCTATATTCGTTCTATCGTTCGTTAGATTTCTTAATATCTATATATTAGGTACTTATATATTTCCCGAATAATTTCTTCTTATACTATTAATAGTATAAAGACCTTATTTCTAAATTTAGCGATCCTATTAATCTAGTTAATTCTTTATTAGTCCTAATTTATATCTTTATAAGCGTTTTTAATTTTTTATAAAACGCTATTATCTACCTATACCTTAAAGATAGCGTTTAGCTATCTTTACTAATAGTTTCCTTAAGCGTTAAGCTCTAAGAGTTAGCTTATTTCTTATAGTATGCCCGTTATATAATCGCTTTATTAGCTTAAGGTATTTACCCTTCTATTTTCCGAGCCTTTATAATAAATAATTTTATAGTCGAATTTAGATAAATATTCTACCTATCTAATCTAGCGTCTACTAAGCTATTAGGTTATTACGAAGTATAAGATATTCTTATAATCTATATAGACCTTAATTTTATACTTACTACCGAGAAGGTAGTATCTAAATTCCTTAAAAGCGTTAATAATAGCGAGGAATTCTTTATTATAGATTAGGTAATTAAGTTCTACCCTATATAATTTTTTAGAGTAAAAGGCTACGGGTCTTAAGATCCTATCTTTTCCTCGTTATCCGATTTATACGCTTAGCGCTTTATTTAATATATCTATTTCGAATTCTAGCTATAAGTCTAGATCGAAGATTATAAAAACTAGTTCTATTATAATTCGTTCTTTAATTATTTCGAATACCTTTTTTTATTTTTCTTTCTATAGGAAGGTAATAGCCTTCTTAATAAGTTTTATTAGCTACCTAGCTTCTTTATTATATTCTTTAATAAAGTATTAATAATAATTAGTAAATTTAAGGAAGCTTTATACTTCTTTAACTATTATTAGCGTTAGCTAGTCCCTAACTACTACGATTTTATCTTTTTATATTTATATTTCTCCTAGTATAATTATATAGCCTAGGAAGTTTACTTCCTAAGTATAAAACTTATTCTTTTCTAGTTTAACTAGTAACTTTATATTCTAGAGTACTTATAGGACTTTATAGACGTATTCTTAATATTCTTTAAAGTTCTTAGAAAAGATAAGTATATCGTTAAGGTAAACTACTATAAATATATCGAGATATTTACGTAAGATATTATTAATTATTCGTTAGAAGGTTACTAGTATATTAGTAAGTCTAAAAGGTATTACTAAGTATTTAAATAGTCCGAATTTAATATAGAATATAGTTATCTATTCGTACCCTTTTTTAACTCGAATAAGATTATAAGCTCCTTTTAAATCGAGGGCTATAAACTACCTTATACTATATAGTCGATCTCGGAGTTCTATAATAAGTAGTAAGAGGGTATAGTTTTTAATTATAATATCGTTAAGTTATTAATAATCGATAACTAGGTAAAGCTTCCTATTCTTTTTAGGTATAAATATAACTAGGTATCTAGCTTTGGATATCGAAGGCTTAATATATCCTTTCCTAAGATTTTCGTCGAGGTAGTTATATAGCGTTTCTAATTACTTTTCGTTAAGGTTATATATCTTATAGAATATTAGTATAGTTCCTTCCTTAAGATATATTATATAATCCTATTAACTATATTCTAGTACGCCTATTTCTAGTTCCTCTTTAAATAATTAGTTATACTTTTAGTATTCTTACGGAATATTCTTTATTCTATCTTCTAGTAGGCTTACTATTTTTATAGCTTTAATATTTTTATTAATTTATTTAAGGTTATTCCTTAGAGCGGTAATAACTCTTTAGATTTATCTATACTTTCCTTTATTATACTTATTTCGTATACTAGGTTATAATACCTTTAGGTTTACTATATAGGTCTTAGCTACCTATAATATCTTACTTAGAGGGTATTCTATTTTTCCTACTCTAAAGGCTAAGTTATTATAAAATTTCGCTTCCTCTTTCTATATCTTCTAGTCGTTAGGGACTATATTTTCGTTTTAATATAGTTAGCTAGTCCTCTAGTTAATTATCGGGTTACTTTCCTATAGCTATAAGTATCCTAGGATAAGGTCGTGTCCTAAGAGGTCTATAATATCGAAGGTAATTTATTCTTTATATCCCTAGATTAGAACGTCGAGGTAATTAATCTCTATATCGATAATCCTATTATTATAGTTAAAGGTTCCTCCTTTAATATTATAGAGCTCGTAGGGCTCTTCCTTCTATTTCTATAAGAGTTAGTAACGATTAACGACTCGGGGTAAAATATAATTACCTATCGCGCTACTATCTAATAATACTCGTACGTAATATCCCGCGATATAGATATCTAATACTATTTTATTTCTATAACTTACTATTATTATATATAGGGTCCTTAGATCTTTCTACTTATTACTAGTCTATAGCCCTTTTATAGATAGTATACCTTATTTTTTAAATTCTAGTTTTAGAGTTACTATTACTTAGCCTCTATATAGTAGTAGGTATCGAGTTTTTACTCGTTAGCTTAGTACTTTTCGGCTACTTAGATAGGGTTAATTTCTCCTATTTTCCTTTATATCTTAATTTTATGTTTTTAAGTATAGTATTCTTTTGTTACTCCTTTTAAGATATTAATATACTAGGCCCTTACTTTTTCTTATAAGTATTTTAGGTATACTAATAGGAGATAATCTTTATAGTTTTCTCTATTATAATTAAATATATAGAGGGGTGCTCTTATATATAGGGAATAGCGTTTTCTTTCCTAGATATCGTACTATTCTACTATCTTTCCCTATTAGTATACCTTATATATTATCTCTATATAAGTCTTATTAATTACTTATATATTTTTTTAGTATTCTAGCGGGGTATTCGTATCTAGTTTTATTATAACTACTTATTTTATAATATAGTATATTTTTATCTTTTATTCGTATAGTTTGTTTATTAAGTAGGGGTCTATAATAACATACCCTTTCTATTAAATAGAAAATATATCGTTCCTAGCTTTAGTAGCGAAATAGATTATATAGTCTAGGTAAATATATAATACTTATAATAGGGTAGCGTATAGCTAATATCCTAGAGTAATTCTAGGGTTATCCCTATATTCCTATATTAAGTACTAGTCTCCTTTAAGCGTATTTAAGGTATCGGTTATAGCTATAATAATTACGTAGTCTCTACTATATAGAGCTGGTTAGTACTATATAAGTATAGACTATTAGATATCTATAAGAAGTTTAGGCTCTATCTAGGTTCCGATATTAGCTATAGCTTCTATTTCTTCGATATATAGTTTATATTTATTATATTATACTTCTAGTATTTAAGATATAGTATCTTCTATATACGTAGGGGTATATTCCTTACTATCTTCTAAGCTTATATCGTTAATACTTCTCTTACTTAAAGCTACGATTTAAGGATACTTAGTATCTCTAGTATATTATCGATAGGCTTATTCCCTTTTATAGCTATATTACTCTTATTATCTCTAGATCTATTATTATTTCTTATTTAGGTATTCCTTAGTTTTTTACTATTTCTATTTAGAGTTTTATATTAAGGTATCTTCTTATATATACCTCTATCTATAATTAGGTTTAGTTTTTACTTTTTGCTTTCCTAGGGGCCTATGCCCTATTATAGTAATAGTTCGAGGTATAGTTCCTTTTAGTTCCTTTAGAAATTATCCTAAAGCTATTTTTTTTTCTAGGTATAAGGTATAGGTATCGTTATAGTATCCGGTCTAACTTAAGGATTTATAATATATTTTTTCTAGGTTAGTAATATTAAGCTATTTCTTACCTTCTAGTATTAGTTTCTAGCTATTCCTTCTAGGCTACCTATATTCTTTAGCGAAGTATCTAAACTTACTATAGTTAAAATACTTCTTTCTTTTATTAAGTTTATTTCTTTATATAGTATTTAGATCTATTCGTCTAGGGTTTATAGTATATACCTAGGTAATAGGTTCTTCTTATTATTATTATTTCTTTCCCTAGTTAGATTAGTTACTCCTATACTTATTATTAGAGGAGAAATAGTTAACCTATCCGGCCTTTTTATTTCCCTTCTCTATATATTATTTATACTACCTATTATCGATCCTAATAGCTATCTTAATATACTTAGTAAGCTATCTAGGTTAATCTTCCTTAACGAGGTTATCCTTAACTTATTCTTTAAGACCTTTATAGAATTAGGCTATAAGAGTATCTTCGCTCTATAAGATTCGTAAGGCAGCCTACTAGAACTCTATAGCGTATTAAGATACTAATCCCTTTTAGATTAGCCTAAGGAGTTTCTTTTTATTAACTCGTTATTTATTAAGGTTACCGAAGGCTCTTTTAAGTACTTTCTTAAAGTTATTAAGTAAAGTAAAGATTTCCTTAGTTTCGGGTTTATATTTAGTCGATCCTTTCGTAAGCTAGTCTTATAGGTATAGTTCGAACTAGATAAGAGCGTTCCCCTTAAAGAATAATCTAGCGTTTATAACTCAATCCCCTAAGTATATAAAGGATATATTATAGTATTTTTAATATACTCGGAGTTAGGTTATAAAGGGCTAAAGCTATACTAGTATTCTATTAAAGTAGCTTAGTATTAGTACTTTTATATATTCTTTATTACCTTCGCGGAGTTATTACTTAAGCTATTTATTCTCTGTTTTTATAGCTTAGAATATAGCGTATAGTTCTTCTACGCTATTAAGTACTCGGGTACTACTTCTAGGGGCTATTATTTCTATAGTATAGGCAAACGTTATTACTTAGGGTTACGTAATAACTTACTAAATAAGAGCTTATAACGTATAATAGTTTAGGTTCCTAAGGGATAAACTATAGGTTTATATTAGTAGGTAGGTTAGGGTATAATATTACGGTTAGTAATAAATCTAGAGAATTATAACTAAGTAATTAGAGGCTTCTAAGGATAAAGTAAATAATTATATTATAAGCTAGCTAGGTATCTATACTATGGGAAATCGGGTGGTCTATATACTTATCTTAATTACTTTAATTAGTATAAGAATTACTACTAATTCTTATTTAATTACTAGTAATTAAGTCTTAATTACTAGTAATTCTAGTATATACTATAGTAATCTATTTAGATTAGCTAGTCGCGCCCTTATTATTCCGTTCCGATCGTACTAACTAATAACTTTTATCTTAGTTACTAAAAGTAGGTCTGCCGTAACGCGGACCTGTAGCACGGGTTATAACACCGTTATACCGGGGAGGGCGGCCCTCTAGAAGGCTTCCCTACTAGGTTAGGCATTAGCCCCTAGCGCTTTATTACTATAACCAGGCTAATACTAGCCCGATACCGCATGACGAAAAGGATATAGGTTTTCTTCCTAGTTAGAGGGTTTTTCCTATATTAGTTAACGATAGAAGATCTAGGGCCCTTAGGGCTAGCTAGCGTAATAAACTTCTTCTTCTACTATATAAATTAATATTTACTTCGGTATAATTTAAGTTTTTACCTATATATAGTGAAACATTTTAAAAAGAATAAGGCACGCAATATAGATACTAGCGTAAACCCAGAACAATATCTACGTAAACATATATACTTCACTCCGACGAAGCGCTAGCAACTTTTTCTCCTCCGACCCGAGCAAAGACCGTCAGCCCGTGTAATCCCTTTATAAGCTCGACTTTAACGGAAGAAGTTAGAAAATCCCATCCTTTGTATCCTTACCATATCTGCCTCGTCCGAGGGGATTCTGCGTCGAGATATGCTTTCCTGCAAGTATTAGAATAGAATGTTAGTTTAGCGTCTGTGTGAAAGCAATATATTTGCTGTTATCGATAGTAAGGACTTACTGGAACCTATTAAAAGTCGGTCGATTGTCACCGAGGGTGATAAACGCAGCTGGTCGAGCAATATCAGCAATGATTTGCTTTACAGGCGCCGCGACCCAAGCAGAGAACACTAAAGTATCGCCGTCTACTTCTGCAAAGCCTCCGGCCCCAAAGGCCCCTATAATTTCGAACCCCTTCCCTCTTAAAAACTCCTCAGTTTCGTCCGTGTACTGGGGATCCTGGGCCAAGAGTCGGACCTCGGTGCCGCTGAGCCGGCGGATTTCCTCTACTATAGTCAATGCAGCCGCGTGCTGCATCATTGCACCGTCTTTCTGGGCGGCGTCCGACTCCACGTCTGCCTGCTTGTCTGCTCCTTTTGGCCAAACAGTCACTTCAGGGCCTCTGCGCGCGAGGTCGCCAAGACCGAAGCAGACGACCTTGGTCACCTTTCGCTCGGCTAGGATGCTCCCGAGCAGCGATTTCAAAGACTGACAAGTAATACTCCCGTCCCAGAGCTGTCTCTTGGTCTCAAAGAGCCTTATCCAGTCCTCAATATTGCCACGAAAGTCCCGCGCTGGCTGGCTCCTCCAATCTATAAGATAGGAGCAGTAGAAAGTTTCGGGAGGGCCATCGAACTCCCCTATGACGAGCTTCCAATAGTCTTGGTACTTGACAAGGGGCTTCCTGAACGGTAATTGGAGCGGGTTAGCATGCTTTGCGGAGGAAGTCTAGATGTAGTTAAAATATTCGCACCATATTGGCCTTCGTACCCCAAACAAGGGGTTCTTCACATGGACTTGAGTGCCATCGATACAACGAACGGTATACTTATCGAGTGTGGCGGAGTTTTCGAGCTGTTTTTCAATATCTGCCAGGAGATCTCTGGTCCAGAAATCAACCCCCACGTCGTATAAGTCGGCGACGCGTTGGCTACTTATTCTCCACGGCGTGCAGCCGTAGTCAAGCAGTGGTAGAGGGGCTTCGGCCTGGTCCATCATGGTGCAAGATAAGTGGTTAGAGACTCAGAAAGAATGAGGGAGAATGGACTCGTAATTACTCCTTAGAAATTGAGAAAAACTAACGGGTGAGTCACTTATTTATCGGATGCGGCAAAGGAAGGCTCTCGACGTCGGTAGGTTGTTGGGTGGGAAACGAGGCGCGTTCTGTCGGGAAAAGAGGAACCGTGTTTATGTGAGGCGGAGCTTGTATACACGCATAAGAGGTTGCAATATTACGTAGAAGGGCTTGTAATCTCTAGCATTTTGGACCAGGACATTTAATTCAACAACGATGATAATAACACCCAGACCCTTTCATCGGCCAAGATGACAATATTACATGTAACCGACAGGCAGTGGAAGCCCAGAGACGGAAGTTCAGAAATTGATCAAGTTAGTGGTTCTGCACAGAAGACCAATCCCCATGTCAGCAAATCAGAAATTCCAACACGTTGTGCAAATACATCTCATACTCTGAAGCTATCCCGTCTATATATGCTGAAGCTGTGCCGTCCATATGTACAATGAATATACTGGCCTACGCAGAAGAAGCGCTGGTGACGTTAGGGAAGACTAACCACCGGACGTGTACCCCCGCGCAGCTGCTTGACAAACGACTTAGATGTTGTCCACCAGAGGACTCAAACCCTGGGCAGAGCCAATGCGGCTCTCGAACCAGAACCTCAGCCTCTCGACGGTCTCGCGGTCCGCCATCCACCGGGCAAATGTCGTCGGGTTCGTCATGGGCATATTCATGATATCAGGCAAGCCCGCCGGAGCCGGCACATCCTGGCGCACGCTCCAGCCCGCCGCCTTCTGGAACTCGGTGCTGAGCATGAAGTTATGCAGCAGCTTGGCGCCCTCGGGATGCGGGGCGTCCTTGAGGATGGCGCCCGTCTGCGGCCAGCTCACGAACAAAGCATCGGTGGGGAAAGTTGAGTTGAGGCCCGGCACCGGGTCGAGGCTCATGCCGCTGGTGAAAGTGGCGGCCACGGTGCTGTTTGACTGCTTGATGAGCGTCGATGGCGTAGCGGTTCCACGGACCCAGCGCGGGTTCTGCGCCAACAGCTTGTCGAACCAGCCGGTGCCCTTTTGTTGCATGCTAGAACTTACTATCAGTCGCCTGTGTCTAGAGTCGGAGATTCTGCCAGTTTGACTTACATGAGGTCAAATGCGAATAGAATCGCGTCGTCGTCGTTTGGATATGTCAGGACCAGCTTGTCTTTGAACTCAGGCTTCAGAAACTCGTCAAACGTGCTGAAGTTGGCCCCCGGCAGCTTCTCGGGGCTCCAGATGTTGGCCCAGAAGAATATCTCGACGCCATACCAGGACGCCGACATCGAATCCTTGAACGCCGGATGGACCTTATCGAGTCCCAGCGGTGCGTAATTGAGCAGCGCTCCCTCCTGAGCCCACCGAGGGTAGTCGTGGACGGTCTGCAGAATGACGCTGTCAACGTAAACGTTGTTCGCCGCCAGCTGCTCGTCGATGTGCGCGTCGTGATACTTGGACAGGTCGACGGTTATGTTCAGCTTCATGCCTGGGAATTTGGCCTCGAAGGCAGTTTTGAGGGCGTCCTGCTGGGTGGTCTCGTCACCGCCATGCCAGCAGGTCACGACGCCTCCTTCTGCCAAGGCAGCCTTGTGAATCTCCTCAATTGTCCGGTTCTCTATTATGGGACGAGAGTTGAATCCCAGGACCCGATCGAACGCAAAGGCTTGCCCGAAGAGCAGCGCTGCAGCAAGGAGATGCGACATGGTTGGTGAGCTAATGTTGGTACAGTTGAGACAGCAATTACCGCTTGGCCAAAACTAAGTCGTACGGAGCAAGCCGACACGACTTATATATGCCGGCCTCGAAATGATCTGCCAACTTCCAGACATTTCTCAGCCACAGAGGTTCCCGCCTATGTGCGCATATTGTATCTCCCAGACGCGCAATGCAGTGCCACGCAGCTTGGCACGGAGCATACTCGTATACTTCTGACTGCGCCATCATCCGCGGTGATGCATTGAATCGAAGCAAATTACTCATACTTACCAAGGTGGACCCCAGTCCTCATGTTGCTTGAGAGATCGGGCTCCCACTCCCACATAGCGCCGAACCAATTTATAAGACACTCTAAGTGAGTTCGGATGACCAGGCCTTGACAAATTACAGAATCAAGATCATTGGCTTCACTCAACCCATCATATCAGATTGCTGCGGTCTGAGATCATGACCCTTCACAGGAAGCGCGCGGTAGTCGAGTCATCTTATCGGCCCGTTGGCTCAGCGCCAACATGAGGTCATAAATGCCAAGCCTTGCGGCTACCGCCATTACGTGTGACGATGTGATATTGCCCTGGCGTACACGAACGGGCCGCGATGCGAAGCAGACGAAGACTTGCATGCAAAAGTCCAGGTCCAGCCGCCAGCAACAGGACGTAAGAGTTGTATATCTAAGCATACCGTTGCTGCATTCACGTGACGCACGCTTCAATGTGAGATTTCAGTTTCGTTTCAAATTAAAACCCATCATACGAATACCAGGCTTTGGCAGAACTTATTCTATTTCTTTGGGGGATGTTTTCTTCCAGGTGGGCACCGTCTCGTCTGCCCCATACAAAGCCATATCACGTCTTCTAGACGGTTGTGCGATTCGGTGCCATAATAGTGATCAACGCTGCCGTTTCCCGCCCTGTCGTCCGCGCCGGCCCCTGTGCCGAGCGCCGCTAGCATTCATTCTGGCTCGCAACGGAGTCTCCATTTTCGTTTCACTGGAAAGTCGGATGTGGCCCGCGTCAGCGCAGCAAGTGCCACGAGAAATGCACATTAGCGACTGTGATGTCGGCTTCAAAGAATCTGCTGTGCAATTATATCGGCATTTCGGTACATGTGTTTAAGACCCTGAATGCACGGTTAGTGGACGGAAACCGTCTTAAGCATGCCAAAGAAGACATAGTGAATCCGCGATGAATTGGCTGAAGAGATCGTGAAGGATTGTACACGCAAAATATAATTACCAAAACCTCCATTTCCCAAAGTGTCTTCATGCCGACCAAGGCATACTGATTCTTGGCGTCAATCTCCTTGTGGCTCAGCGACATCAATCTCGGAATGGTGTTCCGAACTGCCGAGACGACAGGCTGCGTAAGGCCCAAGCCCTGAGCCCATGGCGTTGATGCCTGCTGCTATTATTGTTAGGCCACATTGAGGCGGCGGTTCCGGTGCAAAAGAGTAATACTATTCGTACACGCGCAAATCTCTATTTGTACACACGTTCTGCTCGTACGGACGCTTGTGCCGCCCAAGCTTAGCAAGTAGAGATACCTTATCACTCTCTACGTACACCTACACTCGTATTCGACGGGCGCTAACTAGTAGCGCAGATAGCAATGCATCTCCGACCGAGCCCATTGCTCGAGGTTACGATATCTCGGCCGGCTGAGTAATCTAGCTCTTCTATGTAGTCGGATTCTCGTATATGATTTACCTACCGCTTAATCTCTTCAACGCGAAGGTGGCCTAGCGTGCTATTCACGCTGCATCTACGAGCCAGAGAGCATTTACGCGTCTTGGCGGTACTTGTACCTGCACTTGCTGGGCTGAACTTGGACTACAAGTCGGTGGGGCGGGCTAGCGGTGGCACGTATCCTTAAAGCGCGCTGTGTGTTCAAATAGAGAGTTGCTCGTGTACGAAGAGTAATACTCGTGCAAAAACGCTGCGACTCGTCGTGGCAGCAGCACCTGCTCTTTCTTTCCGAGAACGAATACGAGTACGAGGGACCTCGTCACTTTGCAGAGGCCGCCGGAAAAGCTCAGCCAATGAGACGCATTGACGGGGGCAATAACTGGGGCTCATCATGGTGAGGGGTATATAGTGCAAAATAAACCCAAGTCTGGCGGAGTTGGACCTTCCATACGCACTAATTTCTTGCCTTTTACCAGAGATTACCGTGGGATGGCCAAACACACTCCATTACTCTAATCTTTGGAACCTCATGAATTCGATTCACATCGACATTCTTTTTTTTGCCACTCTCAACTTTTGGCCCCAGACACGTCCTTCGTTGCCTGATCCGTGGAAACCGATTATTTCTCATTCAAATTATTTTTTACTCGCGCTGCGGGCGCTCTGCGCAGCGCAACTGCCGACGCATGACCTGGTGCCACCCAAAAACACCCAACTGGAAGGCATACGAACGACATTGAGCATTAGCCGTGCCTCCTCCAGCTTTCCAACGAAATTTGTCGTCGTATTTCTATTCACCTTTCTATGCCAACAGAAATCCAATAAGTCGCGTCCCGGACGCCTTACACGCTGTACTCCGTACATATTGCTGAAATGTTGATTAAACTCAGAGAGCAATAACTGCACAAGCCGACTCCGCACTGCCAGGTAAGTTGACTCCCTTCTTGTCCTTCAAAAAGCAATTTCCACCTTGCGGCCCCACGATGTTGGTCAAGTTGGAGTTGTAGGTGATCGCCGCGCATTGCGTGTCCGAGCTGCGAGCTTGTTTGTTGTAATCGACACACGCGTCTATGCATGCTTCAAATGTGTAGACGATAGTTCGCCAAATGTCCGTGACGTTGCCGTGACCGTCAGCAGCTGGGGATTTGTTCGGCCAGTCTGTGAAGCAGTACTCGGTGAAGCTGGTGCTGTCAGATCTGTGAAATGTCTTTGGCATCGTGAAATTGCAGCTGTTTGCCGCCTCTCCAGTTGTGCCAGACGTGACGAAAGCGGCCGCAGCTGTAGTAGTCGACGTCGCCGTGCTCGAGCTCCTGGGATTTGACGCTGAAGACGCTGAAGACGCTGACGACGTTGACGCCGCTGAGGCCGATGATGAGGCTGGCGCTTGCTGGCCATCGGATGAGGGCGTTGGCGAGCTCGCAGAAGGCGAACTGTTTGCGTTTTTCATCCCCACTCCAACTCCAACTCCCACACCGATCCCGACGCCCAAAAGAAGTAGTACGGCGAGCGCGACGAGCGTCCAGAACAAGGCAACCTTCAATCCGAAAATCTTTTTCGGGCCATGCGTTGCAACTACTTCGGGAGCTGTCGCGTCCTTTTCCAACTGTTGACTTTGTGGTGGACCAACTGGGACTTGTGGCGCATTATAGTATTCCAATCCTGGGTCCTTTGTCGTCTGGTATGGGGCTGCTTCTGGGCCATAGCTGTTTCGCAGGTCGACGTGGTTCGACATCGCTCGCACAGGATCGCGAAGCAACTTGAAGCCGCGAGCGATTCGGCACACTAGAATGTTGGGAGAAGTATGGGGACGACGCCGATGGTGCGTGCGTCAGGGTAAAGATGAAAGAAGAAGAAAGAAATTGGAGCTGAAGGGGGGGCGGATTCCAAGATTTGTGTCACGGTAATAAGAATGCAGAGTAGCACCAGGAATCTAACGACGTACCTGCATGCAACCCCTGTGAGACTGGTAAGCACCACACACTGAGACCCACCTCGAACAGATGCTCAATAACTCCGTAATCGCAACCTGAACGGTTGAAAGCCAAGGAGGTCCATCATCCGAGCCTCTACGGAATATCTGTAAGTTAATTCACCGACAAGTTTAAACAACGTCAAAAGAAGCACGAATCCTCTGTCCAGAAAGCCATCCTTCCATCTCACAGACCACGGGATTTACCTGCTAGCGCTTACAATTTGCAGGGTTTCTGTAGTCGATCTCACGAGAGCAGCCATGGCCGCTCCTAGTCGTACGCCCCCATCTCCACAAAGGCGTGCAATTGGCTGTACGATGTCTGCGTCAATGCTTCTGGCGCTTATTACCTGTTCGCCGCCAACCATAGCGGGCCCTGACTTTTGGGGGCTTCTTTACATACACGTGTCGGGAACCAATTCTAGGCCTTTGATGAGAGTCTTTCCCAGGACCTGAAAGCAGCCACACGGTGGTATCCAATCTACGATCTCAGGCAAGATTGAGCTGACACCAGACGTCAACATTCAGAGCGCGTACCCCGACCACGTGGGATTTAAACCTCTTACGCGGACATTGATCACTCTTGATTTCCATATGGGATTTGAGTACGCGTTGCTTTACATTGCCGTGGGATTAAGGCCAGTTGAACACGCTTGGTTCTTTGTGATCGACGGCCAGACGATAGCTCTACTACGACCATAGGTCTTTCTTCCATAACTGGTCTCCTGATCTGATGCCTGCCTCTTGAGGCCAGCTCCGGCCACTCGGGTATGAGTGGGTCTGCGGCATGGGTAACGGCCCCGTTTCGCGATGAATCAGTGGATCGATGCCGACCCGTCCCCCGAGCATGGATACCATCCAACGAAATTTGTTGTTCTTCCATGAAACGAGCGCAAGCAGCCAAAGACATACGATTAGACACCCTTGAATTTTTAGCGCGATTCTTTTAATCAAGTGTAAACGGTGGTGTACCCAAATGCAGACCTTCCCCGTGACAGGACGAGTAGCCGCATGTTCTGAAAGTCGTGCTGACCCATAGCCGGCTCTTTCTACCAAACTGATTCTTTCAATGCATTGACTGGAACAGTTAAATGCCAAGGCGCTCTCTCAATTCTTCCTCACTTTTTCATTTCAAGAGCTTTTCTGTCTCGCAAATTAATTCGCATATGCTCTTCCACGGCGCGCCGCGCCGGTGATTTATAAACCCGGTGACGCCTCGCGAGGCGCACATCTTAATCATAAAAAAGCTCAGCCCAGGAAGCCCCATGATGTCTCGTCTTTTCCCCTCATAACCCCTCTCTGTGAAAGGTGCGATACTGAAGCGGCTTCCGGAGAATGCACTTTTTACCTCCTCGGCACGTTATTGCGGCAGTGGGCTTGCTCTTCTGCTTCCCCTCGGCTCATGCCGGCTGGCGGGACTATGAGGCCCACAACCGCATACCAGCGTCATGTCCAGACTACACCGAATATTCCCAGAGACGACATGAGCCATTTTCAACTGGACCGCTCTCTTTGCCATTTATGAGGCCAAGCCTAGAATGCAGGACGTTCAAGAGCCCAGCCGTTGAGGTGTGCAGAGTCTTCATCTGGCGACGCAGAGGCCGCCGCCTCGACGAGTGACGCTCACGCGACCCACAGAAAGTCATCGGCGACATAAGAGACCGTATTGAGAATCCCGATCTCGCCCAGCTCTTCGAGAACACGTTCTCCTCAACGCTAGATACGACGGTGAAGTACTTTGACCCGGAAAAAAACTTGGCGTTCATCGTCACTGGCGTACGTTAGCATATGCATCAATTATGCAATACTTGCCCAGATCATGTGCTAATCGTTGCCACCATTTGACTAGGATATCAAGTAAATTGAAATCCGAGAACGTTCTCTTTTAATTCAGTGGCTTAATGAAGATTCTGTAGTGCCCAATGGCTTCGAGATACCGGAAACCAATTCGCGCATCTGTACAAGCTGTTGCCCCAGGATGACAATCTCAAGGCTCTCATACGAGCTGTCATCAACACCGAGGCGCGTTACATCGCATCATATCCATACTGCGGTCGGTTAGCCCTTCGTTTTGAAAATAATAGATCACCTTACTAACACATTGTGTGAAGGAGCTTTTCAGCCTCCGCCTGAAAGCGGGCTCGAGCCTTCCGTTAATGTAGGTCACCGGCATATTTGGCTGGCTAATTGCTCCCTTCCCCTTGGAGCTGATGTCTGACTTTCCGCATGGTAGGAGTATGCCATCAATGTGATTGTAAATCCGTAAGGGTACCATTGTTTAAACAGCGTTGCGATTAAACAAGCCACTAATGAGGGACAGACCAGTTGATGATCAGACGGTCTTCGAGTGCAAGGTAAACAGAGTGCATCGGATCTTCGCAATGTAATCTTTGGTGGCTAATTGAGCGTAGTATGAACTCGACTCCCTTGCCAGCTTTTTCAAGATGACTAGGTCCTACTATGCCAACACTCACGACTCGTCCTTTTTTGACAATGCCTGTTCGTGAAAGCTCCTCACTTGTGCGCAACAACATCTTGAGTGCAGTGCTGATCTACTGGTAGGGAAAGCGGCCATGGAGCAAATATTTCAGGTGCTGCATGACCAGATGCAAAGCACTTGGGACCAAAACGGACAGTTTGTGAGCCACTACAACTGGACAGGCACCGCTGGGTCCCTCTGCCCGCCAATACCAAACGGAGGCAACGGAGAACCCAAAAAGTGGACTGGAATGGTGTCCTCGAGCCATCGGCCATCCGATGATCCAGTTGTGTTCAGTGCGTCGCACACGCTTGTTGTGAGGTACCAGGCTGACGGATTTCCTCTTAGGTTTCATCACGGCAGTCAACGCCATGTTGGTGGTGGAGCTTGACGGGCTTGCCGACATGCTGGACAAGATCGGCAATCAGACGGAAATGTCGAACAAAGCCCGGCAATACTCTCGAATCCTCAGCGACGGCATCTTTAAACATGCAAAATCCTCCAATTTGGGTATTTTCGCCTACGAGACCAACGGCTACGACGGACAGTACATCATGGACGACGCCAACGTGCCCAGTCTCGTCTCCCTGCCCTACTTGGGATTCGTAGATCGAGACCACAAGATCTACAAGAGGACTAAAGAATTCATGTTCTCACATGAAAACCCATACTTTGCTGCTGGCGAGGCCTTCTCCGGCATTGGGTGAGTTTGGTAGACCTGCATGTCGCGGTGTACGCACGAATGAAAGGACTTCTAACTCTTTTGCGTAGCGGACCGCACATCGGCGCCACATATCCATGGCCCATGTCTCAGATATCAGGCATCTTTGGTAGCGACGATGACGAGGAGATCAGGCACCGGCTGGCGATCATTGTCAACAGCACGTCTGGCTTGGGTCTCATTCACGAGAGCGTTAATATTTATAATACGAGCGATTTTACTCGCCCATGGTTCGCTTGGGCTAATAGCTATTTTGCGGAGATGGTTCTGGATTTGGCTGAAAGAAAGCCGGGCTTGATTTTCAAGCACGACGAGCCGTACGTAATTGGAAAGGGAGAAGATGGGAAAGAGGGCGTTCTGAGGGAGCTGCTTTGAGCTCAAGGAGATCGACAACCCCAGCATATTTCAAAAGAACTTTCATATTTAAGACTACAATGATAGTTTTAGACGTTTTTTTGCTTAGGCTGAAGAAGACACTGCGTACTTTCTGCAGTGATGCATCGTGAACAAGAAACTTTGGGCATCAAGCCACCGCGCGGTATCGGACCGGGAGATCCACCGGACCCCGCGCCCTGCCGAGCCGCCGAACGCCGCCGAGCCGATGGCTGACGTTTTGTCTCAACTCATCACGAAACTCACTCAAGCAAAGGGAGCGAGCTTCCTCGTTG
Organism: Tolypocladium amazonense; assembly: GCA_024340795.1. Taxonomy (NCBI): domain Eukaryota; kingdom Fungi; phylum Ascomycota; class Sordariomycetes; order Hypocreales; family Ophiocordycipitaceae; genus Tolypocladium; species Tolypocladium amazonense. Next base: position 179,920 of record JALHCE010000133.1, read on the forward strand.
CCACACGCATCGTTGCGCAAGTTTCGACAGGCCACAGCATCCACCAGGGTTGAGGAGCAGGGGGCACTATGACGAAAAACGGTCTGCACACCCACGACGATGACGGGTACTACGATCTCGGCACTCTTCACCGCCCGGTGAGCACCTCGAGCGCCGTCGCGCAAAGATGGTTTGATCGCGGGCTGGTGTGGTGCTACGCATTCAACCACGAGGAAGCTGCTAAGTGCTTCGAGCGCGCCATTGTCCTTGACTCGGAGTGCGCCGTGGCCTACTGGGGCCTGGCCTACGCGCTGGGCCCCAATTACAACAAGCCTTGGGAGCTGTTCGCGAAGCGCGAACGCCAGACGACGGCCCAGCGCACCCATCGCGCCGTTGAGCAGGCCAAGGAAAACCTGTCAAAGGCGACGCCCGTGGAGAGGGCCCTCGTCGAGGCTCTGCAGCATCGCTACCCGCGCGAAGAAGCACCGGCCAAACCAGATTTCTGCATCTGGAACCGCCACTATGCCGATGCCATGAGCGCGGTTTATACCCAGTTTCCTGACGACCTCGATGTCGCGACGCTGTACGCCGACGCGATGATGAATTTGACGCCGTGGAGTCTGTGGGACATCCACACCGGGCTACCTGCGGCAGAGGCTCGCACGCCTGAGATCAAGAACGTGTTGGATCGCGCTCTCGCCCAAAAAGGCGGGGATCAACACCCCGGGATCCTTCACCTGTACATTCATCTCATGGAGATGTCCAATACGCCAGAGGCTGCCATGCCAGCTGCCAACAAGCTACGCGGGTTGGTTCCGGACGCCGGTCACCTCAACCATATGCCCAGCCACCTCGACATTCTGGTGGGAGACTATTCACGCGCCGTCATCGCCAACACCCATGCCGTGCATGCCGACGAAAAGTTTCTCAGGCGCGAAGGGCCGATGAACTTTTACACGCTCTACCGCAGCCATGACTATCACTTCCGCCTCTACTCGGCCATGTTTGCCGGGCAGTCCAGGATTGCCCTCGAAACCGTCGACATGTTAGAGGCGAGTATATCAGAAGAGCTACTCCGCGTCGAGACTCCGCCCATGGCCGACTGGCTCGAGGCATTTTTGGCGATGCGGGTTCATGCCCTGATTCGCTTCGGACGCTGGAAGGACGTCCTCGCGATAAAGCTGCCCGAGGATCAGGACCTTTACTGCGTGACGACGGCGCTGGTGTACTACGCTCGAGGCATGGCGCTCGCTGCCATGGGCCGGGTCGAAGAGGCCATCAAGCAGCGCCAGCTGTTCGGCGAGGCAGTCCCTCGGGTGAAACCATCACGGACGCTCTTCAACAACAAATGCGTCGACATTCTCTGCGTCGCTGAAGCCATGCTCGATGGTGAGGTCGAGTACCGATCTGGAAACTTCGAGGCTGCCTTTGCGCACCTGAGAGAATCCATCAGACGTTACGACAAGCTGCCATTCGACGAGCCCTGGGGTTGGATGCAGCCCGCGCGGCACGCTTATGGCGCTCTGATGCTCGAGCAAGGCCACGTGGAGGAGGCGATGGTGGTGTATCGTGCGGACTTGGGCCTGGACGAATCTCTGCCGCGGGTCCATCGCCATCCAAACAACGTATGGGCTTTGCACGGCTACCACGAATGCCTGCTCAGGTTGGGGCGGACGGCTGAGGCGAAAGCAGTGCATCCACAGCTCAAAGCAGCCCTTGCGCAGGCGGATGTGCCGATTAATTCCTCATGTTACTGCAGGACAGTGCTGCCAAAGATATAGCTGGGTAGGCCAGGGGGTGCAGGATATAAGCAAGGAAGGATTGGCGCCTAGAGCGACTTTAGCCAATCGTAAGAGCAGAACTATCGAGGAGCAACAGAACAAGCCTGTGCACTATCACGGGGGAAAACAAGATGCGAGGTGTTGCTTGCGTCCACCACACAACTCAAATATGAATCGAAAGCACGGCACTTGCCCCTCGTACCGTTTCTGCCTTATTGTGAACAATCTTGACCCTGTACAAGAGGTCAGTTAGGCCATATTGTCACACTCAGAGCCATTTTCGTCTACAGAGGCAGATTTCTGCGTCTTATCCATGAAGAGAGGAAATAAGCTGCGTGCGCAGAAAGTACGGGGCAGTAAAACTTACACCTCCTTTCTGAAAGCAAAAAGGCCCCCCATGGTGGACTCGATGAGCCATTCATGAGCGCATTCCACGACGGGACTGAGGGGACTGTTTTACGGACACGATCACGGGAATAGCTAGTGCTACCGACGGGATACCCTGCTGCCAGGTATGTCCCTTAAGGGCAACGGCATCAACCTCTGCTATGGCCAGCATACAGGCTACGGCAGCTATGGTGATTGGATTCAGGGAGCTCGCCAAGTTGTTGTTACGCATGAAAAGTTGAACGATTTTACCGTCGATACGTACATCTGCCTCGAATCTGGTCTTGCTGCCGGCGCCGTATCCGTGAACAGTACATGTACATGTACCTTTGGCCAAGACGTGTACCCCAACACGAGAAATATCAAGAGTAAAATGTGGTCCTGAGCTGGCAGATTTACTCCTCAGTGAACGGGTCGATTGTTGGCTTTGCAGCTTCCGAGACGTTGAGCAGCGGTAGTGATGGACTGCTATGCTGGTGGCTCGAGGTCCATACATGTACAAAATACATGTACATGTAATAGTCGACTGCTCATTTAGGAGACTTTTACTCCAGTGTTTAATGCCTAGGCAGTTTCATGTCATCCAATGCATCTGTACATTCCTTTTCAATCGAAATACAGCCCGGGACGGTCCATGACAACTGTCGCTGCATCCTGCTGCGTGCAACTCGAGCCCACCTCCAGGTCACCCATTATGGTGTCCACATCCGTGCCCGTCCACGATCGCTCATAGCTGGTACGACCGACGGCGGGTATCTGTGTCCCGAAGGGCTCGAAGGAGGAGTACGCCGGTGGCGGCTCGTTGAGCGTTGGCGGGCTCGAGGACAGCGTTGCTGCCGTCGTCTCCGCAGCAGCGGATGATGGAGACAAACTGCATATCCCCGCTGCTGAAGCAGTGCGCCGCGTTGGCGCGAGATCCTCGATATCGGGGAGGCGGAGCAACGGCCAGCGTGTTACTGGAGATCGTGATGTGGCTCGTCGTCGCAGATGCGTGCCGGCGCTACAAAAGGATTCAAGTCCAAATAATTCTCCCGCTGTTTACAAATCCATGAGGTCATAGCCCGGGCTACGGCCGAATTCTCAAAGTCCGCCGGTGCGTCCGCCGGTGCGTGGGTGGAGCCAACCTCGGCACCGATTGCCACTCGATTGGCTTCGTAGACACCGTCCTGCCGGAGACGATGGACGACGAAACTCTAGATCGAAGAATGAAGAAGTGTTGTATTAGAAATCCAGATGCTTTTGGCTGAAAGCAGAGTCGTGCGCGGGCTGCATTGACCAGCTGCAAAGTAAATAAAATGTCAGAGCCCGTCCGCAAGGAAGACGAGCGACAATTGACGACTCACTGTGCAATACCACAGTAACACTGGCATCAAACCCCTCCCTTCAATCACGCATCCCTCAACAATCACTCACGACGGCACTTCAATACAATGGCTCCCAACAAGACTCTCATCTTCAAAAAGATCCCCACAGGGGCCCCGGTGCCTGGTCAGGACCTTGTAATCGAGAGCCGTGAGATTGATCTCGAGACGCCCCCCAAAGGCGGGCTCATCCTTGAGGTCCTCTATGCATCATTCGACCCTTACCTGCGGGGCAAGATGCGCGACCCCAGCATCCGCTCCTACACCCCGGCCTTTGAGCTCGGAGGGCCTGTCTCCAATGCCACAGTTTCGAAGGTCCTCAAGAGCGACAATCCAGAGTACAAGGTGGGCGACCTGGTCAAGGCCGCGACGCCCATTGCCGAATACGCGCGCGTGGAGAACCCGGCGGCGCAGATGACCACGAAAATCAACAACCCTCATGGCCTCGACCTTGGTATCTTCCTCGGATCACTTGGCATGCCGGGCCTCACCGCGTGGTCCAGCTTGTACAAGATTGGCCAGCCTAAGAAGGGCGAGACCATCTTCGTAAGCTCGGCTGCTGGCGCTGTCGGCCAGGTTGTCGGCCAGGTCGCCAAAAAGGAGGGCCTTACCGTTATCGGCTCCGTCGGCTCTGATGAGAAGCTGGACTTCATCAAGAATGAGCTTGGTTTTGACGAGGGCTTTAACTACAAGAAAGAAAAGCCGGCCGACGCCCTGAAGCGGCTGGCGCCTAATGGCATTGACATTTACTTTGAGAATGTTGGAGGAGACCACCTTGAAGCTGCGCTGGAGCACATGAACGAGGGTGGAAGGATCCCCACTTGCGGAATGGTACGTCCCGAGCTTGCAGCGAGGTGCTCCCTTGTGCAGTCTGATACTGACAACCTCCCCAGATCAGCGGCTACAACCAGTCTTCAGAGGAGAGGCAGGGCATCAAGAATCTCATGTACATTGTCAGCAAGCAGATTCTCATGCAGGGCTTCATCGTCAGCAAGCCTGGGTTTGGGCCGGCCTACTATAAGGAACATCAAGAGAAGCTCTCCGAGTGGTTGGCCGACGGCAGCGTCAAGGCGAAGCTGTCCGTCACTGAGGGCATTGATAACGCTGCGGAGGGTTTCGTGGGCATGCTCGAGGGCAAGAACTTCGGCAAGGCCGTGCTGAAGGTGAAATGAGGGTCGGAAGTGTTGATGGCGAATTGATTACGGGCTTGATAGCCATAACTTACAAGCAAGCTACGACTGCCCGGGGATTTTGATAGGCAAAGGACATGGAACCAGCCGTTCAGCGGAATATAAAAGATATGATTAGTGAATAATGCCCACCAAAACTATCCATGCGGTTCGCCGTGCGACGAAATAAAGAGTCTTACGGTTAAAGCAGACCTCAGAGACGCAATGCTAGTGCGCCATATGGGCCTTTCCCCCCCATGCCTCTTGTCTGCCGACGGCAAGTCCGGGCTGGCTTCATGTTCTTGGACCCTTAATTGAGTAATGTAATTATTTAAGCTTTACTGCACCAAAGGGCCCTGCTCATTTATGTGAAGGGTGCGAAAACGGTACTCAATCTCAATTTACCAAAGGAGGATCCATTATGGCAACGGCTGTAATCTACACGAGGCTCAAGAGCAGCTGCTTTCAAAATAGTCGCCTCCTCTGCAAGTTCATCGAAGGCAACCCTAAGCCAGGATCTCTGACCGGCTGTCATCTCGTCATGGTGTCACATCATATAGCGGGAAAACCGGCCTTCGTAACGCAGCTAAATGCTGACGGCAGACAACCACTCATTGACAGTGAGTGCAAAGCATGACAGTTCATAACAGCATTTTCCCCTTCCCGCAGCCTTTGTTCACAGCCTTACATCACAAAGAGCAAGTTGGTATCTGTGGTCAAGCGTTAGATAGTGTTATGAGAGAACGTGGCAATGAAGACTTACCTAGCGGGTGACTGCATGATAGCTGCGGCTTCTGAGTGTACTTTGTGCTAAGCACATCGCGGATGCTATTTAGCAGCTCAACGTAGCTCTGCTTGGGGTTCTGCTTCAGCGCCGTGATGAAGGCCCACGACATGGCGCCTGTCGCCTCGGTCCCGATTGTTGCATCAGCCCTAGACATCGTCAGTTAGCTGCACGCGCCACACATAAGCTCAATGCGTCCCCCGCAAACAAGTCGCAACTCACGAAGTCTGATCGTCCTTACTGCCCGACCACATGACCACATCGGCCGGGGACGTTCGCGTGTCCTTAGTCTTATTGTAGGCCTCGTCGCCCCTATACGCAGTCTTGGCGAGGCCAAAAATGGTGCTGGCCACGCCGCCGAGATCGCCCCTAGCGTAGGAGCCCAGTGCGCTGAGCAGACCCTGTCCAGCTTCCTTGGCCAGGTTGGGCTCCTTCAGGACGCCCTTGGTGGAGTAAATGTAGGGCAGGTCCATGACGGTCGCGGAGTGGCACGAGTCGAAGATGGCCGTCAGGCGCACTCCAGGCTGTAGGGGCTTGACGACGCGGAAATGAATCTCGTCGTCGACTATGTGGCCGGCCTGCTTGTGGTCGACGGGGTAGATTACTTCGTCGTAGCCGTCATCTTCGTCGCCATCGAGATCTTCAGTCTGACCGCCGTGGCCTGGAAACTGCGTTAGTGTGCTCTGCTCATGTTAAGGTCAGCGGGAGAAGGAGATAACCCACCCGAGTAGTGCAGAAATAGAGCGTCGTTGGGCTGCGCGCCTCGGACGAGCCACTCCATGGCACGGATAATGTTGGCCTTCGTCGGCTGCATTACGGGGTTGTTCTGGTCGTCGGTAAGGATGACCATGTCCTCGCGCTTGTAGTTGTAGTGCTCGCACAAGAAGTTGGACACGTTGTGCACGTCGTTGATGCACCCGCGAAGCTGTCCATTCTGTCCGAAGTAGTTGATGCCGATGAGCAGCGCCTTGCGCTTCCCGCTACAGTTGGAGTACTGAAACGTGTAGCCCTGGGGAGCGCCCTGGCCAAACTGCTGAGGAGCCGTGGGCGGCGGCGGTCCAGCCCGGGCGTTGTAGCCGTAGCCGCCGCCCTGCATCGGGTATCCGTAGGCATCCAGCCCCGGAGGAGGCGGGCGGGGGGGAGGCGGGTGCTGATAAGACGCGCCGGGACTTCCCCCAGGACCCCAAGCCGGCGGGCCCGGGGGTGGACGCGGACCCGGAGGAGGAGGCCCATAGTTGCCGAAGCCCGGAGGAGGCGGACCATAGTTGCCCGGGGGAGGAGGGCCATAGTTACCGTAGGCCGGAGGAGGCGGACCAGGAGGGCCGTAGGGCCCGGGACCGTAGTTGCCGTAGCCATAACCAGGCCCGGGGCCGCCATTGGAAAAGCCAGCGTTGCCGGTGGGATGATTCGCGGCGCCGTACTGGCCTTGGCCAGGGTAGCCGGACATGGTGGCGGTGGGATCGCGAGGACGGCGGCGGGGGGACGGACGACGAGCTCGGGCGACGTCAGCGTCGTCTGTCAGCGCTGGGAGATGGAGGAGTCGCCGAGCAGATGTCGACGCGTCGTGGGAGGAGGCGGCGGGAACAGCTTCGTGGTGCTGGAGCTTTCGGCGGCGGCTCGACTGCGACTGTCGCCGGTGTTGGCGCGGCTTCGTCTCAGGTTGTATGAGGCCGACTCGAGCAGCACGGGGCGAGGATGTGTGACGTGGATGAGGCCAAGCGGTTGACAATAATGGAGGGGCTCAAAACGAGCCCACACACTCACACACAGCCCAACAAGGCCATAAGGCAATCAATTCGCAGTCAATTTGCAGCTATCTATACGATCAAAAGCCAGTCACTTTCCCCCTCAGCTTCAAGAGCAGCTTTAAAAGAATCCGGCACTGAGTTAATTGACTGCCTTTTTTGCCTTGTTGTGCTGTATGTGTGTGCACTGTAGGGAGGGATTTCACGCGGGAACGTATTATTGTCAACCGCTTGGAGGCATCCAACGGTCAACCCCACAGCTGGGGTCGTCCCCCGCGCTAAGCTGAGCCCAGTTGGACGAGCCCACTCGGCACGTGCCGGCACTGCCTCCCGCCCGGAAGCGCCGTTAGTATCGCAGGACACACTCGACTTCTTTGCCCAAGCTTGTCCCCTTCTCCGGGCACTCGAAATTTTTTTTTGGAGAGCGTTTGTGGTATCGCACGACGCATAATGCTATTGCATTTGGCATGACTGGTCGCAGACATGAAGGGGAACACATGAATTGATCAATACATGTATGAGTTGAGTACAAGCACTGCGGTTGAAAATATGCTTTCAAGTCTTGCTGCAGAGCAAAGCTGCTTGATGAAGAATGCATCTATCCAGTTGTTTCTGAGATCAAGACAAGCTAATTGGCGATGCTAGGGTCGCAGGAAGATGGATTTTTGGGTCCGAAGGGACCATGGGCGAGGATCGTCTGCTGGACGTTAAGTGCTCAACAGTCGCGATAAAATTGATACAAAGGAAATGTTCTGAAGTTCGTTCAGGAGACCAGGCAGATAGAGATTCCTATCCCAAGCTGGGGAGTTTGTTTCTTAGGTATCAACGGATGGAACAAGCAGTTGAAGCGCAACAAGCATGCAAGGCCATTAGGTCACACAGAATAATGGGGTCAAACGTAACTCAGCATAGTTTTGGGATACATTGAGCATTTTGGCCTCCACAGGAACCATCATCACCGTGGTCTATGTTTCGCAGTACACACTATGCAACACCCAAAAATTTATTACATGTAGTCTCTCGGCCCCTATGTTCGATGCCAGTCTGAAGGTAAGAATATGCAGAGTAGATCTTGCTGAATAGATTCCAGCTGATTCCGCGTTAAATGCACAGATGCCCCACGGCACAGATTCATCGCATACGAATATTTTTCTCAAGTCTCTCAACACTTAGCACACGGCGAGCATGGCCAGAACAGCCGCACCAACGGCGACCGTGACACCAAAAGGCCTTGTCGCACCATTGGTCACCTCAACAATAGTCTTTGCGGATGGGGTCTGCGTGAAATAATATTGTCAGAGATTTTGTCGTTGACTGTCGTAACAGCGAGGTTTCGTACTTACAGCAGCGCTCGGAGCGCCAGTGCCGGTCGGAGCAGTCGAAGACACGATGGAAGACGGACGGATGGGGGATGCCGACGAGAGGACAGAGGCTGAGGTTGGGGTTGATGAAGGAAGGGAGGTAGTAGAAGCCGTTGAAGGAGAAGCGTCCGTGGGAGAGGCGCTGCTTGAGGTAGTGGCAGCTGCACGTTGGGAGGCCTCGGTGGGAGTGGCACTCTCCTTCTCAGTCTTGGAGTCAGGCTTCTTCTCTTCTTCCTTAGGGACCTCCCTGGTGGGCCGATCCAAGTTGAATTTACACTCTTTGGCGAAAACCTTGGCCGGGGGATAAACGCTGCCGGGGTCCGCCTTTGCACACTGGCCAACGCAATACGACGAGAACGGCTCAGCGTATGGATGCTCGCACTTCTCCTTGGTACGAGAAATTCGAAGAAGAATTCCTATGTTGATGTCTGTGAGTAAACGCAAAAGCATTTGGCCAGAGCACTGCTGGTGGTAGCATACCACAAGTGCCGTGGCATCTAAACTGATCGCTGTCCTCTGGCCAGCCATAAGCTGAGTAGGAGGAGAGATCAAGGTCAATCGGCGTCACACCGCCGCTGATTGTGGGAAGGCTTTCCTGGAAAGGTGCCGGCCCCAGCTTGTGGGTGAACTGCTGTCTCCTCTGGGGAGCGGCACCCACGAGAGAGGCCGCGGCCGCCAAAACGGCAAGAGCTGAAAGAGAAGGCATCTTGACAATGTGTGCTAACTAAAAATTGCGTCTAATGAATGTCAGGCAAGAAATAGAGCTCGTGGCTGCTGGCTATCATGAGCATGAAAAGGCGAGCCGAGAAGAAAGGGTTATATACGCGAATGGTGAGCATCATGAAACGCATGGACACACGCTTCCATGGGCCCCAGCTTGCGCATCTTTTCCGTTTGGGAAGATTTCCTCATCCGTAAACAATAGTCTTGAACAGCGGAGTTGTTGCAGGACCGAGCCGAAATTAGATGGGGTCTGCCAAGAACGTAAGCGCTTCGTCGCCACCGGCGTACATATGCTTAAATCTAGCATAACCCAAGGTGTTCCTGGTCGTTCGTATGAGGGAAATAGTTGAATCCGTTGGTTATAGCAATAGCACTATCCCGAAGGGGAAGCTGCCACCCGAATCCGTGCATGTGCATGCTTTTACTTGACGTAATGATATGGTTCATGCTCCATATGAGGATGGAACTATGGATGCAATCTAAAGAAAACCTGCCAGCGTAAATGGGGCCATTGACCGGGACCACCCTTATCTGATCTAATCAGATCAAATGACCTGATCTAATCAGATGATCTGATAACTTTTCACGGGCCTCACGACCGTGAATACCCACCCCCATCCGTGGTAACCACTCGCACGGCACATGTGGCCCATGGAAGACCCGAGAACGCCAAGAGCAGAATTTTTCCTCGGACATCTTTGCAGTCCGAGGTTGACACTTGACACCGAACTGCCGAGCCATTAAAACCGAGGCCGTCTACGACACGCCCAGCATCTTTCTCAACACTCTACTTGTGGTTTCTCCCCAAACCCAATCTCATACCACATCTTCCTGACTTGCCCTCCGTTCATGCAGTCTCTAAACTCGTCAACACAGACGACATGCATTCCATTAGGACCATATTGACCGTTGGGCTGGTGCTGGTGTCCGCCTCTGCTGCCCAGCATGAGCCCAAGGCCAGTAAGGTGCCCGAGAACCCATCGACAGCCAGCGTCACGGACGACAACATGGGTCCTGCCGCCTTCATGTGGCCACCCGATAGAGTCTGGTCCGGAGACATGGATAACCAGGCCCCTTGTGGCTCTCGAGCCGCAGCAGGGAACAGGACTAAATTCCCGCTGAGTAAGTCCGATTCATTGCAAAGTGTTAGATGGTGGCATCGTTCTTCTTGGAAACGACAAACGATTTTTGTCTATATCATATAGCATGACAGATCCATGGCTAATACCTATCTTATACAGCCGGCGGCGCGGTTGCTCTTGTTGCACAGGACGACTACTACAACAGCAAGATCAGCATCTCCTATTCTAACGGTTAGTTGAGTTACCCATCTTTGATTCAAAAGCCCCTCTTCTCACTGCGCCCTTTATTTCCTGGAAGTGTCCGTGAACTGACAGCAATCTTGCGGTATGTGCAGATCCCACGAGCAACACGGACTTTAGCACCCTTGTCGAGACAATCGACATCAGTGATCTGAACCCGGGCCACACTTGTGTCAAGGTGCCTGACGCGCCCGATCGCGTCGTCGCTGGTGCCAACGCCACGCTGCAGATCATCTACAAGGCCGACTGGGACGCCCCTCACAATCAGACCTTTTACGCCTGCGCCGATATCACGTACGTCTCGGCTGCCGATATGAAAATCAAGATTCCGTGCTTCAATGCTACTGAGCCCGGTGAAGACGACAAGAAAGCTGCGGCCGGTGGCTCGAAGTCGCAAACGTCGGGCAAGTCAGATAGTGGCTCAAGCGACTCGGGTAATTCCAAAACTTCAGGCAGCAGCTCAAGCGGCTCGGGGAGTTCAAAAATGGGAGCTGGTGCTATGGCTGGCGCCATTGTTGGATCGATCGCCGGCGCGTCCATCCTTGCACTTGGCGGTCTCTTCCTGTATCGCCGCAATCAGCAGAAAAAGCGCCGTTTGCGTCTTGCTCGCATGGAGGAAAATGCCCGCCGAGACCAGTACCCGTTGGACAAGGTGACTTCGGGGAGGAGTGTCTGATATGGGCTCGTTCGTGATTTACGAAGACATGGAGTTATGACATACAATACCTGTAGTCTCTAATGTAGCGTAGACGGCATCAATGTTAAAATCCCCCTTATGCGCTACGACTACTGTTTGCTGTTCACTGAGACTCGGAATTGTTAGTTGTCGCGCCACGTTGGGTGCTGTGGCCCCCAGCTTTTAATGCATAGGACTGAGGCTACGACAAAGCCGGGGTCACCTGAGGAAGACCATACCTAGTAAGGCACTCTTGGTGCCTTGACCTTTTACCACTCAAAATCAGCAGAGCAACCCGCAGAACTTGCTTGAAATATCCAGGTATGCCAGCAACTGGATTGAAAAAGGTCGCAACTGGCGTTATTCACGAATCCAACGTGGTCTTGGTCTTACACCGAGGCGAATTACCATTCATTCTGCTCAAATAGGACGATAGTCGATCCCTGTGCGACACGTCTTAGGCCTCTTATAATGTCGTCTCCCTCGCGCTCGTTTTCGCCCTTGCGGTCACCTACCGATCTGTAAGGCGAAGGCGAATATCTCACCCGAGTGAAATTAAGCCAAACTGAAAATGACATACAGGGTCGAAGGTGCTACTCCGCTGCCATACCGGTCAGGGAAGTCGCTTCAATTGGAGGTCCTCAAGAACTGCAGCGGCATTCATCTCTCTTCTCATCCCACGGTGGCCATAACCAAGATATTTTCCATCACCATGTCACCTGTCATGGAGGTCGTCATTGACATGCCCACGGGTCCTAGCGTGCGCGCAGTTATCAAGCTCTACGACCGCCGATTTGGAACGCATCTGCGTAAGGTGCTGGCGAATTATATTCCACACACAGAGAGTGGAGAAGAAAGGTTTCGTAGTTTTGTGAGCGACGGAAACATGCAGCCCTTCCTCGCCGAGTACGAGAATGAGCGGAAGACCGCCCTACTATCGGTACATCCCGAAGACATGTACGATGATACTGCAGCTGGTCGTGTACGGTATGAGGCTGCTCTATGGCATGAGTGTGCTGAATACTTTGATTCCGAGACCACAGCATATGAGAAGCTGGCGGATTTCCAGGGCCAGTGTATGCCACGAATTCATGCTCATGTCCGACTTGGGCGGCCGAACCCTGTTACAGAGCCCTCACGTCTTCCACCAACGCATCTAGCCCCATACTTGGAGATAAAAGGCATTATCCTGGAGCTCATCACTGGGTACAGTCTCTGGGACCTGCCTATGTCGCCAGCAGCCCCGCAAGATCCCAAGACATGGCCTGGCATCGTCCAATGCGCTGTCGATACAGTGCACGAATTCAACAAGCGCGGCATAATTCTCGATGACTGTGACCCGCGCAACGTGGTGGTTGACCAGAATACCCACACGCCCATTGTCATGGACTTTGCGCAGTGTCACTTCAGGGACAGAATAGTTGAGATAACAGAAAGCGACAGCGAGGAGGGAAATGCAGCGACCCAGAACGCGGCCTCTGACTGGGACGCTGATGTCGAATTTTGGGAACAAGTCCGAGACGCCGACAATACAGGAGCAATTGGAGCAGTCATGGCGACACGGCTTTGGAGGTCGAAGGGCGTCAAGCTCGTGGTCAAGTATCCGCCTTACGACAGCATCGTTGAAGATGTCAGGCAGAGCAAGGCAGGTGGCGGAGGAGGCCTAGATCCATGGATAAGGGATGGTTGTGATGAGATAAATGAAGCGTGATATACGACTACAGACCAATATTCTTAAGAATAAATCAAGGCCTATTGCTCAATTTCTGTGTCTTTATTGCTTTTGTAACGATTTGTCGGGGTTTCAGATCCAATACTACGAGCCTTCCTGCGAGGACCGTCAGAGTCAAGGCTGGAGCGAGGTCCGTTGCGTTGAGAAATGAATGTGATAGCCCGTTTGGAGATGTTGCCGACCAGACTGCGCCGAAGTTGGCAGCCGACTCTCGTACTTAACTTAGGTACTTGAGACTCGCGCGACAACCACACGAGGAGCACGAGGATGAAGTTGTATCGAGGAGGGCAATGTCATCATTACGGACAGTGAGGAGGTTTGCAGTGATGACCGGCAATCTTTGAGAACAGCCTGCGCCTGATGATGACAACGTCGGTGAGATAATCACTCACACACTCGGGTCCTCTTGAATTCATCTTATCGTCGCGAAAAGCCTCAACAGGCAAGCCACTGTTTTCGATCCCGAAATTATTCATCGAATATAATGACGGCTTTCGACGCGGGCGAACGCCGACAATCAAGGCAACATGAGCGTCACTTGCATTGGATGAACGTGATTGGAATAAAGAGCGGAAAGCTGGGGGAAGAGCGGCTAGACAGAGTCTCCGTTCGTAAGATTGCAAAGACAGTGGTCGCAATGAACGGGGTGTTGATCACAGGAAGATTTCTGGCCTGCTGATGACCCCGCACGTCGTCAATGTCGCCATTGAGGCCATGACACTTACACATGCATGAATGATGTCTCTTGCCGCTCGAATGTACCGGGCAGAATAAGTTCAGAATTTAGTCATACGATGCAAAATATTGCCCCCGCTCTTGTCGTCCCGTGCTCCTCGTCATTGTCGTCACATCCATCACTTTTGCCATCCGTGGCAATGTCAATCCAGTCACTAGGTTGAGGCCTCCCAAGTGCAGGCTCCCGCCGGCGAATGGCGAGCCATCGGGGACGTCGATGTATATTGAAGGACAAGTCAAGTTGACCACAGTGTCAGACTGGTCGAAGTTAGTCGAATTTGACGGAATGAGACTGAAAACGGCAAAGAGTAGCACATGTTTGATGCCGACTGGCGGGCGCCGCGTCATATAGTCGCTAATGAGACCTGTGCAGTTGATAGCCAGCCCTGCGTTCAGGCCGCTCGTCCTCCAATAATAAATACGCATTCTAACTAAGTGTATGCCCGACTCCCCACACCTTGCTCTACATTAACATTTTCACATATCCCGCCCTCGCGTACTCCTATAGTCTACCGCATCGTAGTTGACGGCACACGTTGTCTTCTTGCCTACAAAGTCAACCACCCAAAAAGCAACTCTATCTGGTGTTGTATGCGATAGGTGACATCATGAAGCAGCTTCGTCGTTGCTGGTAGGTGGGTGTGAAGCCTGAGCATTAACATCAAAAGAAGCTAGTATGTAAGCTTCAATGTTGGCAGCTTGTCAAGATTTCTAGCCTGCCAAACCCACGCAACGGCCGGATATGGAGTCCGCATCACTTCTGCTTAATAGGTGCCGAGTTGCCGATTAGACTCCTCTCGTGGTGACCATGCACAAAATCGCGGGGAAGGACTGGGCCGGATGAAGAGTGGGCAGCAGTAGAAGCTCCGGCCCCAGGCTAATTCCCGCCCTCACACGAGAGAGACTTTGAATCTATGTACACTTGCTTTAGCGGGGGCAGATGAACGAATCGCCATCATCAATTACAAAGCACCGATGATAAGGTTTCTCCATCTTCGATCTGCGGAAGCATGTCAGGTTCCCGGTAAGCGGAAGATGCATCTGAATTTTGTGGGACCGCGGTTTAGTTGCCGGTCTCGAATGAATTTAGGCAGCGAAAGGGACAAGCTGTAAGTACATGAATGTGTCGTCAAGCTAATCGAAGAGGGGGTTGTCCCCTCCCCCAACCTCTTCGGGATGCAACCCATAACACACACTGTGGGTCGGTTTCTCACCAAAGGCGGTATTGCCTTTGCGCAGACGCAAAATTGCTGCTACGCTCATAACTCTAGCTTTGCCGATATCTTTAAAAATTACTTAGCAAGAGGCGTGGCTAGTTAATTCATCAAGAGATGCGGACCGACGCCTCTTTAATCAAGATATTGAAGACACGCACGGCCTCAAGAAGCATTTTATGGAAGCTGATCATAATAAACTCGAACACTTTATTTGACACCTCACCAAGCAGCTCGACGTGGCCGAGCGCGACGTGGAGCGCAACGTGACGCGCAACAACATCAAGCTCCTGCTGCGCCGCGGATACTTGTACGTGCTCAACCGCACGGCCGTCTTTGAGAGGGTGCAGCAGATCAAAGAGAGGCTCTGTACTGGATATGATAGCCGCATCCTTGGCTAGGCAGGGCTCTCCGCGGTAGCCAGAATAGATACATACCTCGTATAGCTTAACGAGCTCTCGACGTAAGGCAATAGCGTTGCTATGTTGCCTACCCGAAGACGTAGGTGTCTCTATAGCTTACCGAAGTAAGAGCTTAATTTTCATAGAAAAGTCTCGAACTTCGGCATCGAAAGAAAACGTATCGCGATATTAACGCGTCGGATAAGTAACACGCTACTCAAACTTACGGCGAGAGCTTATTGTTCGGCGCCGCTTTGCTTGTTAATACCTTAATACGACTCTCGAGTATTTTATATATAGCTATTCGCAAGGCTCTTCCCAAGGCTCTTCCCTTTCTTACGATGCATACGCATTCCATCGACGCCAGAATCCACGCTGATATCTTTCCTATTACCTCTCGAACTTGATCGGGGCTTTCCAAAACTTAAAATTCACTATGGGGAGTTTGGTTTCGCACACTTCTAGGGTCGGCAATGGAAACCCGCATCAAAGATTCAAGCATGTCCAAGTTAGCGAAAATCTTCGCTGCGGCGACGGGAACTGTGGGGTCACCAAGTCAGAGAGCACGTCTGTTATGTACCAAACAAACTTCGGTATCGCTAAATTTATTACCGCTGGCTTCGCCGTCATGGACCAATTCACGACAGGCGACTCTTACGCATGCGATGGAAAGAATAACGATACGGTGTGCGTCTGGTGGAATGTACCGCACACTGCCTACACGGTCTCTCACAAGTGTGGTTGGCTTCCTGGTTTGTTCGGTTGCAAGGACAAGGACTCGGTCCCATATGTTATCACGGCACCGAATAAGGACAACGTTGGAGGCGGTCCCTACTGCGTGCGTGGAGAAAGATACTGTCGCGAGTTAAGGGCAAGCTATTGGGAGAAGTGTAACATCACCGGAGGCCCTGGAACTCGTTTCGACAACGCTTCATGTGCTTCATGTTGTGGAGACATTTAACTTACGTGCAGATTTAACTCTTATCATAATTGGTCTCTTGGGGTTTCTGCTTCGTCCAGCTCTGTTTTATTTGACGCAAAGATAGTCTATAGTATCCGTCGCTGTCGTTGCCTACATGTAATATGAGGGGTATTATGGATTTACTTTCAAGAGAGTAGCCTGGTTGTTGATCTGCCCGTCGCCTAAAATTAGTGTGTCATAATCTGTCACGAGCCAAGGGGACATGTGTCGTCCTAGAAACGCGATTGCAACTGCAGTCAGCCATGACAGGAAGTTCAGGGCGTCATCGCGCGATCGGCGGTCGATGATGAATGATCACCAACTCCAGACATGTCTAATACTGCACTGCTCTCCAGCGTAGACACCAACCAAGCCCAGAATCGTGGCAAGTTACACCAGCATCCCATTGATCGCGCTCCATACATGTACTGACTAGCCTTGCATGGCCCACTGCAACCCATCCATGGACGTCCATATCCATGAGGATGGCAGTGGAGCCGCCGGGGCACAGGGCACCCAATCCCTAGCGTCCTACGGAGGGGCGCCGGGGCGGGCCGCCTTTTGGCGCATGTTCCTGGTGCATTTCAGAAGGCCCTCCGGCGGCCTCCCGCACGTCACGTCGCTTTCCCTCATCCTACCTACTTCATGGCACGGCCGTGGCACAGACACGCCATCACCGCGCGGCTTCATCATTGAGCTTGAGCGCGAGCCGTTTGGCAGCCAGCCCTCTCGTCGACAAGCCTCAGGTCGCACCATCTGCCGATCCTCAATTCCTACTTACTTTTGTTCAGGTGCCTCACCATGTCTTTTCTCAACCTCGCCCAACGGTTCGACAGCCTGGGCATGGGCGAGAGCAAGAAGCAGGAGCCTCAGCAGGGTGCGCTCCCTCGGAGAGTGTTCGATGCCTCACGGGACTGACGCTCCAGCAGGCCAGCGGGACTACAATGACTACGGCTATCACGGCCCCGGCCAGGACGGCCCTCTTCCGGCCCAGTACATCGCCGCTCCCCCCATGCCTGCATACCAGCCCCCCTCAGACAAGCCTCCTCTGCCGCAGGGCTGGACGCCGCTCTTCGACCAGCAGCACCAGCGCTGGTACTACGTGGAAGAAGCCACCGGCCAGACGCAGTGGGAGGCTCCGGGCTACAACGCGCCGCCGCCCCCAATGGGCTCGCGCCCCCTCGACGGACAGGGCGGATACGGCCCCCCCGGCGCGCCACCCCCCAGCTACGGCGGCCAGGGCTACGCAGACGATAAGAAGAGCAAGGGCAGCGGCGCGGGCGGCATGCTCCTCGGCGCAGGGGCCGGTCTCGCCGCTGGAGCCGTCGGCGGCGCCATCCTCCACCACGCCCTGAGCGACAGCGACAGCGACGACGAGCGCCGCAGCCACCACCAGCCCGCGCCGTACCAACCGGAGTACTACTCTCAACCATCGGCTTACGCCGAGCCGCCGCCGCCGGTGCTGCCGGCCACGGATGCCGACGGCCGTTCCGTGTCGTCGAGCGACCGCGAGGACGTGCAGGAGGCGCGCGCGCGGTACGAGGATGCGCTGGCAGCGGCTGCCGACTCGGACGCGAGCAGCAGCGAGGAGGAGGAGTTGGAAGAGGCACGCGAGGAGTACTACGAGGAGTACGAGGATACGTATGGCGGAGACGACGATTATTAGCCTTTTCTTTTCTGCCCAGGGTCTTGATGAGCGAGCTTGGTCTGAGCAGTGCCTCTGGGGCGCCTCTCATGGTTTCTTCCTAACACTCATCATCAAAAACAACGGCCTCAGCGCCTCGTCCTCGTCCACCGTCCCGTCCCTCAGCTCCTCCTCCGTGGGGAACCACTCCACAAGCCCCGCTACGTCAAAGCCAACGCCGAGAATCGCGTCAAAATACCCCGTCATGGTGCGGTGGTATTTGCGCAGCCCCGGCGCCAGCCAGTCGACCACCCGCTCGCCCTCCTGGTAGTACCCGTTGAGCGCCCAGTACTGCTTGCCCGCGTCCTCGATCACTTTAGGCTCATGCGGCGCCGTGTAGACGGGGTGCTCGACGTTGAAGACGAAGAGCGCACCCGGCGCCAGCACGCGCTGCACGAGGGCCATGGCCCGGCGCAAGTCAGGCAGGTAGTGCAGCGCCAGGGAGCTGAAGACGAGGCCGTATTTGTTGGTGTCCTCGTCCGGCAGCTCCAGCGTCTCGAGGTCCGCGCGGCGGTACTCGATGACGGCGTGCTTGGCGTTCTTGTCGACGTCGGTGAGGTCGCGCGCCTTGGCCAGCATGTTAGCCGAGATGTCGACGCCCAGCACCGAGCGCGCGCCGTTGTTCGCGGCCCAGCGGCAGAACCAGCCGGAGCCGCAGCCGAGGTCGAGCACGTCGAGGCCGGCGACGGGGGGGAGCAGCGGGTACAGCCGCGTCCAAGCCGGGTCCTTGTCCAGCTCGGCCTCCTTGGAGGAGCGGTCGATGTGCTCCATGTAGGCCTCGAAGAAGTCGGCCCGGTCGTAGATGTTTTGCGCCATGGCGGCTGTAGAGTGAATGGCGAGCAAAATTGGGATTGAGGTTCATCTGCTCAGCTAGCTCATTGCAGTGTGCGGCACGAGCAGTTTATACTTGAGCAGCTGCTTCTACTCTACGAGCCAACATGGAGCAAGATCGTCAGCACGCATTTCAATTGCAGCGCCGGAGTCCAAGTCTCCGAGATTATTACAAGGCTTCCATCCACGTACGCCATGTCGTTGTTGCAAAATCTTGCGATCCGTGCATCCAGGAATCTCTCCCCCGCATTTTGTGACTCACTCACGATGGATCTTGTCGAGTAAATGAAAGAGAAATCAGCTCAATTCGTCTAGCGCCTTGCCTTTGACTCATCGCGCCCACAATCTCATTAAATTTCTCCAGCAACCGGTTGCGGGAATAAAAAGGCAATTCGGACGGTTCGTATCCAGACACCCGGATGAATTCGAGTGTCGCTGCCGGCATGTCCTCCTTTCATATTGGACTTTCTAGGCGAGGCCTTCGTGGGCACTCTCAGAGTAGGTCAGCAAACGAGACGGCGCGCGGACGAATTTGGGAGCCGGACATGTTTGAGGCTTACTTCAGCCACCCAAGTGACGCTCCAGCGATCACTGAAATCGCGAGCATGCGATACTTTTGTTGCTTTCTATGATATGTGCTTGAAGTACCATAGGATCTATAAGGCTGCACTCTTGTTTCATGTAGGAAGGTATCTCATCTCCTCCAACCGCCTTAACGAAGCTATTTGGCTTCAAATGGAGGATAGAACCATCACTGGGATTGGTCATGAAAAGTGTCCCTGAAGTGATCTCATCACTCTAGCAATCAATAATTTGAGATAATGCCCCTGTATTGTACGCCTGCTCTACGACATCCATCTCAGACCCCCAACTTCGTCAATGCATCTTCCATGCTTTTCCTCCACCCTCCCACCGCGTCCCCCTTCTGGTCCCTCGGACATACCTCTACCAACGCCCTTCCAAACTTCACAACAGTCCATACGTTCTCAACCTCATCAGAGCCTTGGGTCCACCATTTCTGAACGCCCCTCCTCTCTAGAGAGCTTTCGAAA
Source organism: Tolypocladium amazonense (assembly GCA_024340795.1). Classification (NCBI taxonomy): domain Eukaryota; kingdom Fungi; phylum Ascomycota; class Sordariomycetes; order Hypocreales; family Ophiocordycipitaceae; genus Tolypocladium; species Tolypocladium amazonense. The sequence continues at coordinate 199,818 of JALHCE010000133.1, forward strand.
AGCCCCCTCAGGCGCTCCTTCTCGTCGTTCGCCTCGTCGCTGTACTCGCCATTCCAGAGGAATGCCCGCACGGGGTCCCACCGCAGCGCGGGAACCACACCGGCGAACTCCCAGTCCAGAATAGCCGTGATGTCGCCGGCGGGTGTGGCCATGACGTTGGCGAAATGCAAATCTTTGTGCGCGAGCATGAGCCGCACGTCGCTGAGACTCTGCATGGAGGGGAGGTGGGCGATGAGAGCCTCGAGACGCGGCGTGATATCGCGCAGCCAGGCAAGTGATGCATGTGTGTTGATGGCATGAACGAAGACTTTGAGATAACCCTGCACGAGCCCTGTATGTGACTTGTACGGCCCCGTTGGATTCAGCGTGTCCACGGACTCACCCTCACCCCATAACTTCTCGATATCCGGCACCAGCCAGAATGTATCTTCCAGCACCCGCCCCGGCACAATTTGCCCCTCTTCGTCGATACTCAAACCGCCAACGTGATGCCAATCGTGCTTGTTGAGCTCGATCAGCATATCCGTCAACTGCTCAACTAGGCGAGCTTTTGTTTCGTCAGTCAAATCCTTATACATCTTGTCAATACTCCGCCCCGGCGCTCGCTCCAGCAGCGTAAACTCGTGTCCGCTGGCATTGTCTGTCCCGGCGTCAAACCGCACGACTGCCGGCACGGGAATGCTGGGACAGTGCTGTTTTATCCAGCGCATAATAGCGACCTCGTTGATCGTCTTGGAACGGGGGATATGGTCCCCGGAAACGCGAAGCACGAGGGACATGCTCCCATCGTCATTGCGCGCCTGTGCTGGGTGCAGAGCATCGGCGCTGGAAGCTGGGAAGTGGAGTAGGTAGATGGAGTGGAAAGCGGCGGTGACTTGTAGCGGCTCTATGGAGGCCGGAGGCGGGAGATTCACGCTGGCGAGGAGCGTGAGGATGGTGTCGTCCGACAACGCGGGAGGCAGGTGGTCTTGCGGCGTGCCCATCCTGCTGTTGTGAATGTCAATTCTTCAATACTTTGCGAGGTAATTGAGTCCAGACTTTTGACTAGATTGATTACGTGTCAGAAGTTGAGTTCGGAACTTGACGTGAGACTTGGGACGATGTATGATCTCAGAGTGGAGCGAAGAAGTTAGGAGGCCATTCCTAGATAAGCAGCTACTTAAGCGGCCACCCTTGCCGTGAGTAAGCGGCTTGACTCCAATCACCTAAAGCGTTAGATTTCATTTTCCGCCAGTGCATGTAAGATGTAAATCGAAGACTACTAGCATGCAGAATTTAGTCTAATATGCCCCGTGCGGGCCTGAAGTACTTCACAAGGCGAATCCAGATGATAAGTCCAAAAGCTGTCTCCCAAAAATTTCGTCGTTACTAATTAGATCCATGAGCAGATACGCCTTCAAAACAGGCGTCGGTATTGTTTCTGAGGCTAGCGCCTCGTGGAAAGGTGCCTTGAACAATCGGGAAGCGCTTTTTCCAATGTCTCGTGGTTTCCGGTAGGTGCGCGTAAATACATGTACTAAAGTTGCCCAATATTTACATGTAGCGTCAATTTCCAAGCTTGATGGATACCACTCACCAGCCGGCTCTTACAGACGAGTCTGTCGTTTGATACGATTTCGTAGCCAGCGACTTGGGCGGGAAGATCTCGTCTCGCGCTGATGCGCGTTTCGTAGATGCTGTGCGAGAAGGATGAGGCTAGTAGAGCGAGAGTCATCGTGTTTGCGGTCAGGTCTCTTCATCACCTCCATCAAGGCAAGATGCGATTGCCCAAGCGAATCACCTAATCTTGTTGGTAACGTAGTTGAATGAGGCAGCTGGAGAGATTGCATCAGCTTGGTTGAGCTCTATCGAACTTTTCTGACATAACTCTCCCCTTGATGACGAGACACGAGACAAGCGGCCCTTTTGAGATCGAAGGCGCGTGAAAAGAATGGTAGGCTTGGGCAAGCAGAGAGCAAGCAGCCGCTCACTCTTGTTGTAGGGCAGCCTCCGCGAAACCTGGCCACCGACGACGGTTGTACTCGATGTCACTTATTGGCAGGCTCCAAGTTGGGCGTGGCCCCGGGATCGGATCAAAAGGTAGAACCACCATCATTATAAAATGCAAATCACTCGTTGAATCCATACAAATACTACTCTTGCAGATATACCACTTGTTGCACAAAAATGAAGGAGCACCCCCAGATCAAAATTCTTTGGCTCAATTCGGGGTCATGACGGCTCCCGTGCCCATGGCGAGCAGAGAATCGGGTTACCGGCCAATCAAAGTTAGCCATAGGCGAGGCCAAATTTCCATGCAAGGAATGGGCTCTAGGTCGGCTGAATTTCTCTTCTAAGTCATTTTGAGCAGTTTTATTTCCTGGGGTAGAGGTGGGGATCGGCCGAGCGTCACCTTCGAAATCACCCGATGGGGCCCCGTACCCTTCATAAGGGGCAGCGATACGACTACATGTAGGCTGATTCCAACTCCGAGTTTACGCTTAACTTGGCGAAGGCTCTGATCTGTGCCGCGCAATGCTGAGGTGCTCGTATGGCAGGCAGCAGATTCTCGTGCTAGGCGCTACCACCAGCGAGATGACGGCTGCCCGTCTACAAACGAAGTTAAGTATATGTCGTTTGTTCAGGGCGAGCAGATGCCACAAGTCCTCGGTTTCAACGATTGCCAATATGTATTCCAGAGCCCTGCCAACGCTCGCGGATGACTGAATTGGACATAGATAGAACAAAGCATGTAGCCCATTGAACTTCAAATCATATCATATAAGAGACGTGAAGGCATAGAAGACCATATCAACGACATGGGAGGGCAACAATTCGCCCTGTTGAAGTATGAAAAGCTCCTGAGGAATTTCAAGCCCATGGAGGGATCATCTGGTCATCAGTATTGCACCGGAAATTACCTTCCAATCCGCGGGGTGTCAAACCCCTTGAATGTCTTATTTAGTGTCTGACTATCCGCCGTGACGAGGAAACTGTGGGATGATGGCCCACGGACGCTCAGCCTCCCTCGGATCCTAGCCCCGGAGTCACCAGAATTCTCGCCACTTTTTTGTCATTAATTCTCTCAATCTTCGTCTAATGTCCCTTCTCACAAAAAGTAAAGCATACTTAAATACGTTTCCTTCCATACATGCAGTTTAAGTTCCCAGATAGCCATTCACTCTTTTTTACAATTACCAGCGTATGCGTAAGATATGCGCCTCTCTTTATCTCCTTTCTTTCTCACGGCTGTGGCGCTCCTGCCATGGCTAAGCGCGAATGCGGCAGATGTGCTTCCAGTGGATGTTTCACAAGTTGAATATGTCTACCGTGGGGAGTACGTATACGGGAATGCGAGAGCAAACTTGAAGCCCGGCAAAAACCTTGAAGATATCATCCTTGATAGAATCAAGAGAGACGACGGGGTCCTTCCCAGAATTTTGTCCAAGGATTCTACGAAGAAAAGAATACTTCGCATCCTGCCAAAGGTAGTCAGGGATGCCATTCTTAAACCTGATTACGCCGTCTCGAAATACATCGCGGGCAACTACGAACTTGAGCAGACCATTTTCGTCAGCTCTACTTCGGATTTCAAACACGCTTATCTACGGGCCAATGGGGGCGTGGGAGGCTTTGAAGCTAATGGTGACAAGAGACTCCCTGGAAAGGGAGTGATACTAAAGATCAAGACCACGCCAAATATGTACTCCACAAACGACTTATCTTATGAGCTCGGAATGGGAAATATCTACAAAGACGATCTTGAGTTCATCGCTGTTGGGGGCAATAAGAGGGGTCAGATCGTCGGTTGGAAAATCATAGATCATCAATCGGGTCCTATAGACCCCAAAAAAATCCCCGAAGTGGATCAGGTTACGTTTACGACGAACCCAAAGTATGACCCGAGTACATATCAGCATCTACGAGCCACGCCAGCGCGAGACATTCCTAAGAAGGACCAAAAACGCCTTTTTGGGTTGAAAAAGATGCGGCGCTGTTCCATCGATTCTCTTGATCCGCTTGGTCTTCTTGGCAAGCGAGAAGGAGCCTGTGTGTGGGCCGATTATGACAAGAAGTCTCGCATGAAACGACCATTCAGTCCATGCATCATCAAGCGAGACGGCTCCGGTTGCCAATCTCTTGTGCGAAGGTTAGCGACGAAAAGATTCGAGCAGTTTGCGAAAAAACTCCGGCTTGCAGACCTGATATCGCGCAAAGACAAGCCGTTGTCCTTCACCAGGCTCAGCGAGTACGTATCAAAGAAGTTCGGCCCTAAGCTACAGTACAAAGCCAAACTAGCGGCGGTGAAGGGCTTCGGGGGCGCAGTAGCCGCCAGTTCATTCGGCATCTGGGCAAAGAATGTGGCCAATGTCTTCACAAACGAAGCGAAGGCCGTGGACCGGCTCGCTGTTACGACATCGCTTATGCCCGTTGTAGGCTGTGTGACACAGGGTGCAGCAGACAACGAGAATGAGCGAAATCAGTTCGTCAACGGAATTGACACAGGATTGTGCGTCCTCGCCGATAGCCTCGCTTTCATTCCGGGCGGTGGGGTGGTATCGTTCGCGATACATCTTGCCCGATCGTTATTTCGGGTCTTCGAACGGACGATTTTTCCGCAAGGCCCTCCACCAATCAAGAAGACATATTTTCAGTATAGATGGGGTTGGGAGCAATACTTTCATCACATTGACAAGATCCTAAACTCAGACGATTTCAAGGGCAACGTGACCACTCAACTTTTAGCGGCACAATTGGATGTTCTACAAATGGCAGCGGAAGCAGCAGGCACAATGGATGCAACGTTGTCACTCAGTAACGCCAATGACATAGATGGATCGGGACTCGACGATGGCGATGAAGACACTGTCTTGCAGGATACCGCCGATTCCACAGCAAATGCTAACGCCACTGCTGCAACGGAATCCCAGAATGACCTAAGGAAACGAAACGATGCCGACGCGCCGACATCTCAAGATATCATTGACGAAGAAGACACAGGCGATTCATCGCAACTCGACGAAGACGAAGCGCCCGATTTGGAGCCTCTACTATGCCAGTCGTACCTTGAGAGGAAGGAGCAGATTCTGAAGAATTTCACAGATAAATTGGAACTTCATTTGGAAGAGGCGTACGCAAAGTACGACTTGGAGTTCTTCAACGAATATCACCCATGGCTTTATAGGCACATGCGTCAACGTCAGGGTTTTCTAGCTTCAGGAGAGACTATAGAGGGGATCCGCGATTCACATATTGAAAGCGTCATGAAGGAGTTTGCACGCGAAGATTCCAAGCCTGGGCTCAAGCCAGGGCCCGGGATCGATCGGCTGCGCGAAATGGCCAAGATCGTCTTCGACGATGTGACACGACATGACTTCTGCAAGGACCCGAAGACCCCGCCGACAGTCAATGGTGTGGAGGTACTGCCTACACCGGAGATAGGGGGCGACTTGCCGGAGGATCAAAGGGAGAGAGAGGCAGAGGAAGGAAAATGGCGAGATGAATTGGGACTGTTGTCATTGGCGGAACAAGAAAATCAACTACAGGATAAGTTCTGGGCCCAAGTGCATCAAGAGGAGTGGCAAATCAGACTTCAAAGCGGAGCGTGGCCGCCGCGGGAGGGTTCTGATGCGCCTGATCCAGCAGCCAACTTTGACAAGTGGCGTCGATTCAACGAGATCTCGGAAGAATACGAACGAAAGCAATCAAAGCCGAACAACAACACAGATCCGCAACAACAACCAACATCGCCAAGTACCGCTGCAGAACCGCAACAAACGCCGCCAGCCAGAACGACAGAACCGCAACAACAGCCAACACTGTCAAGCATCGCTACAGAACCGCAGAAACAAGCTACACCGCCGAGCAGCGACACACAAGCAGAGAAACGACCAGCAACACCAATGCCAAGCCCCAGACCCGACGAGCCTGCGCCGCCGCGAGGTACTATTGTGCGATTCTGCGGAAGCGCAGAGGCGCGTGGCGGATGCGTGGAGCTCCAAGCCCCTGCTAACCAATGTGGTATGTTCCCTTTGGTGGTTCTGACATTTCGAACTTGTCTACTAACAAATATACATAGTCCCGATGCCAGGAGAATGGAATGACCTGGCATCCTCCGTTCGCATTAGTAAGGATGTTGGAAATTGCACGTTTTATCTGTAAGCACTCGTTATTTTCTAAGATATTTAGCAGGACACATGAGCTAATGAGATCAGAAATCATGGCTGTTCTGGCGATAGCTTTGACTTGTCTTTCCCTGGCACTGATCTGTACTGGGAACCTATAAGAAAGTTCGACGATGACATTAGCTCCTTTCGCTGTATCTACAATCCCGCCGATGTACGGGAAAATTCACAGCCGGCTGAAATAGACGTCGGGTCGCTCAAGCGCTGCGTAAGTTCTCAAAGTCAATTCAGCGTTTATTATAGACGGTTAGCTAATAATAACCCTAGACGCTTGACGGAGCTGTGTATCATTGCGCCAGAAGTGGTGTAAGTAGCTTTCCTACAATGTCGAACCTTACTGTGGCTGACGTGGCTCGTATAAGGCCCCTTATATAATTTCTAATGGTATTTCTTGCCGATGTTGGGATTTATCGTCATTCACCTAGCGCTCGCCCCCCCATCATAGCATCGAGATTTCTATACTGCTTAATGTCAATCATTCCCCTATGAAATGCAAGACCTACTATTTAAGCCGGGCGGAAAGTTACTTTAATATACACTATAGGAGGGTTGCTTTCGCAATTGCTTGTCATTGAGTCCAGAGGGTCCGTCCCGTCGATGATGCGCTGATCTGGGTCTTCCGCGCCTCAGATTATGTACTCTCATAAAAAAGAATTCTACCCTAAAACCGCTCACAGTGTGGAATGGGTGCATCGCCAAATCATGAGGTAGGTCAAGCTCGGTTTAAGCAATGGGACGGCCAAGGCGAATACAGCGCATCAATATGGGCTGCTCTGTTATACAACCTGGGGATGAACACTCGTCATTAGGTCAAGCTGCAACGTCATCATGAGCAATAGAAAATTATTCACGCCTCGCCAATCTGTCTGATCAAACGCCGCGCCATGAGGGTATTCACCTAATCCGTCCTGCCAGTTTCTCAACACCCCTTTTTCCTTGCCTACAAGCTTAATTCCAACGACTGGTCTACATGCTGCACGCCTGCATGTCAGCAGGTTCATTGGCCTAGCAAGTTTCTTCAACTATCCTCACAATCTCGCACAGGCTGCGTAAAAACAACTTATCAGCGTCCTCCGTCTCCGTCTCCATCACTGGCTCATCGCCAGTCTCCGCCATGAGCTTGGCCGTTGCCACGAGGCGACAAATGCAGCGCAGCAAGTCGGCCTGCATGTTCTCGTGGTTCGCAGCGGCTGGGGTCTGGCCGTGCATCATCTCCTCTCTAAGCCAGGTCCCAAATGGCTTGTTAAGCCCTCTGACACTGCGGTTAGCTGCGCTCGCCGCAGTGCCAGTCCTCGTGAGGCCTAAGACTGTGGCTGCTTTCGTAGGTATGTCTTCCTGCTGCGATTCGCAAGTCTTGGGTGTGAATGGCCGCCCAATCCTTGTGGGCGGCGGTGGGTTGCGTGCCACCAATGCAGAGATGTAGTTATAGGCCACAATATGCGCATACAGGGCGTCGCAAATGTAGTCAGAACAAGAGTCGAAGATATTCTTCAGCGGCTCCCATGGTTTTGGTGGTGCTTTGACTGAGCTGCAGCCCGGGGCATCGGCGCTACTTTCGTCTGGGCTATGGCTGTGGCTTTGTTCCCGCACGGGTGGGGATCTCGTGTATGGTACTACCCTTCGCCACAAAGATCGCCGCGAGGCATGAGGAGGACTGTCCTCAGATGAGGGGCTTTTTACTGGTCGACTCTCGATGCTCGGCTGTCGGACCTTTTTCGAATACGTGCGGATTGTTTCGATGGTTAGGCTGGAGGACAATAGCATCGTTTCGGGGAAGCAGGCAACCGAAACTCGCAGCGTCTCCATGGCATCTGGCGGCAACGGAACTACTCGTGTCAGATCGTCATTTTCCAGCGATCGCGGGCAAGGCTGCAAGCTGCTGTTTAGCCACGATTGTACATTCCGTAGAGCCGGTCGCAATGGCGGCGACCCAAAGACGGCGGGATTCGGCTTGGGAAGCACCATTTTCGCTTGTGGCGGCGTCCTCTCCGGTTCAAAGTTGGAGCCTTCCTCGACGAAGAGGGATGATTCGGGACAGTCTTTGCGATTTGATGCCTTTTTGACTCGTCTATCTGCGGCGTTCGTGCTGTGTTGTGTGCGCTGCGGTAGCGCCTCGTCGGATGGCGGGATTGGTCGTGGTGCAGTGAATGGCCTGGGAGCTTGGCGTGAGTCTGTTGTGTCACGGAAATCACGTTGCCTTGCGCTGACTGCAGAAGATGGCCGCGTTGGCTTGTTGAACGATGAGGGCGAAGTTTGTATTTGAGGTGGCATGGTCGATGCATTGCTAACCGAGCGCGGGTTGCGAAAGAGAGTCGACTCATTATAGCCCCAATGGCCTTGCAGGGTAGACTTCCGCTGGACCGTTATACCACAGTCGCTGTCCGGATCTGGTGGAGTGAGTGGCCTCGGCGACAACGATCCAGTGTTGCTCTTGTTCACGCCTCCTTGGTCCTCACCATCGGAGTCTCCATCAATCCAGCTACCTTGGCACGCTCCAGCTATTGGCTGTGAGGTCCTTTTCAGCGACGGCTTCCAGTTGGTCGATGCCAGCGATGTTGCTGCAGTCCTGACAGACTCTCGGCGTCGAAAGGACGGAGGAGCCATGTCCTCCGAGGTGTTGGTGTTGGATATTGAGTCCAAATCGGATGTTAGATCGTCTGCCCGAGGTTCATGCTGGTCGAGGAAGGACACGACGGATCTCCGTTCCTCGATTGCTCCTAGAGATTGCACTCGCGCAGATGCAGCCAAATACGGCAAAGAGAGGCTTGCCCTGCAAGTCCGCGGCTTTCCCATGTCATCTACGTGGATCGACGACGATGGGGCGCCAGCCGTCATATTCTTGGCTGCGAAGATATCCATCGAGAGCTCCAAATCTTGTGCCAGCACTTCCGGGAAGTACTCGTCGACGCAGTGCCCAATTGTGCCCTCAGCAGACGACGCACTCCACGAACTCGAAGCAGGTGGCGAGAGTGCAAGAGGTAGCAGTTCTTTCATGCTTGAAACGGACCTTTGCCTCCGCAGCGACGGTGTCGACCGTGTCGATGGTATTGACCGAGAACGATGGATGGCGAATTCCCACGTTTCGCTGCGATAGGATGCAAGCTTCAAGGCAATTGGAGGCTGGGCGGCCTGCTTCGACTCTTGTGTATCCGACAAGTACATGGAGATTGGCGAATTTTGTGAACCAACCCAGACAGCCGGGTGCGTGCGGTGGGATGAGATGCTGATATATCGGTCACGTCGGCGAACACACGACCAGAGGAAAACAGGTCCCTACGGCGCCAGACAGCGAATTGGACCGATAATCAGATGAGAGACAAGTAGAGACACCACGGGTCGGTCATGTCGCGCAAAGCTGGTGTCCGTGTCGCAAATGGAAAATGATGGAAAGCAGCGAGACAGGTGGCAAAGACCTGGCCCTCCAGCCCAACACGACGACGGCGAGGGGTAAAGCGGCATCGTAGCAGCAAGGAGAACACACCTGAGCACAGGGAGAGGGATGGACTCCAGGGCCATGTGAAGGCTGCAGGTGCCCTGCGTAGAAGGGAATAAGCAACGACAGGACAGTGCGTGTCGGTGCAGGCAAAAGCAACAAGCAGGCTTAGTCGGCTTCGACTGTGACGTCCAGCGACATTGTCAGCCACTGCCAACTTTTGAGGCTAAAGCAGATTACGGCCGAGCCCATATTCGAAAAGCAAACCAAAAGGCGGCCACTGGAGGTCCAAGCTGCATGGCTGAAGGGAGTCAAACATGGACGGTACGCCGGCGAGGCCCAGATGACTGTCCCGGGATGCCCAAGAGAAGCCAACTTTTCCCAAGCTCGTTGGGGCGCAAGGGGCGGCAGGGCCCTTGAGACAGAACAGTCGGGCTTTGGCGAATTGTTTGCCCAGTCCGTGCTGTATCGTCTGATCCAGCAGCGTTCATGGAGCGGTGTACTCAACCAGGACCCTGCGTGTTCGGATACGGAGGTTGGCTGCGTTAGGAACCTCGCACAACCGCAGCAAGGCCCCACCGCCTTCGCAACGTGCGCACGAGGAATAGAGGCAGGGAGAAAGATGCGAGGTTACGCGACGCGCCCGGTGCGTCGAGTGCCAGGGCGCTCGCGTAAAGGACCTTTCACGAATGGGCGGGCGATCGATGACGGAATATGGTGCATGATCGGATCTGCTGCTGCCGCTTCTCGGCGCGGTAGTCAAGGCTCCGGCCCGAAGAATGATATGAGGGTGTCAGACGGCCGCGATAAGAAGCATGCTCAAGAGCGACCGATGTTGCTTGCGACGACGACAGAAGGACGCCATCTTCGATGTGGGCGAGGGGGGCGCCCGATTGTTCCAGACGGCATGTCAGGGAGATGATGGTTCACGTTGCAAAAAGCAAGTCGGCTTTGGGCGAAAAGGGCCACCCTTGCTGCTGAACGTGCGGACGACACACCACCAAGACCACCGACGGCACGAAGCAGGGCCGAGATGATTAGGTTGTGTTGGCGACGCCCCTATGGACGGTGAGGGAGGACGAGAGACGAGGAGGTGCGGCGCGCAAGGGTGACGAAGTTCCATGCCTTGCCTATCATACCAAAAGTGTGGCCTGGCGGGAGCCTGGATGCCTCACCAGGCCTGATGCTGCCTGACAACGCGACGCTGCCGTTCGCGCTTCAGCATCCTCCCACCAGCCCAGCATCTGCTCCAGATGGATCATCGTACCCCATAATTTGAGGCACTCGCAGTTTGCCCAGATGCGACGAGCATGGGCTGCGATCGGGCGTCTTCAGATCGCTAACACTGCTAACTGCCCCGCGCCCCCAGAGCGTTAGGTTCCATTACGGTTCCGCAGGGGCCACCGGGATCCACCAAACGGCGAGACGTGGGGACACCGTCAATTTTCTTTTCTTCAGCCTTCCTCGTGCCGCTTCTCCAGGTTGCAAGCGCGTGAGCCACGCTGCAACGATCACCGTCGCGACTCTCGGTCAAGTCATACTGTCTGGAGCAGTCTGAAGCCCCTGGCCTAGGCGTTGCTTGTTCGCCACGTCCGCGTTGATCCATCGCGCGCTGGCTCGTCACACGCCCTCACCCTCTCCGTCGCTCACTCAGATATCTTCACCACCAACACCACCATGCTGTCGGAACAGCTCTTCTCCTCGATATGCGGGCCGCCGTTGGCCGCCAACACCGCCGTGTCCAAGGACATTGGTGTATACGCACACTCAGTGACCCCGTCGTGGGCCGTCAAGGCGACCTTCAAGAAGAGCTCAACACCGCGCCACTGTCTGGCCGTGAGCGATACTCACATCTTCGCCGCTCAGGACCAAAAGGCCCACGTGCACGTCTATTCTCGCTTGCGTGGGACGCAGGAGGCCCTTGTTCCCTTTCAAGAGAGGATACGCTGCGTGGCCTTGGCAGGGGACGTGTTGGTGTTGGGCACCGTCGAAGGCCGGTTAATACTGTGGGAGGTGGGTTACCCTTTGCTTTTTCCGTGCCTCGTGGACGCCCAAGGGGGAATGCTGACGACATCACCCCGCGCAGACTTGCACGGGCCGGCAAGTTACGACGCCTCCCTGCCATGTCCAGGCTGTGAGCTGTCTGGCTGTGACGCCCTACCATGTGCTCTCCGCCTCTGACGACTCCAACATCAACGTGTGGTCACTGGCACGCCTCCTCGAGCTGGGAGCAGACCCGGGCCACGAGCCGGACCTCGCCCTGTCCAATCACCGTGGCGCCATCACTGACCTGGCCGTGGGGCCCAGCACCAACGCAGAGACGAATCTATGCGTTTCCGCCAGCAGGGACAAGACATGCATCCTGTGGAACTACCAGAGCGGTCAGGTCCTGCGAACGCTGCTCTTCCCCGCAGCGCCGCTGTGCGTCTCCCTTGACCCGTGCGCTCGAGCCCTCTTTGTCAGTGGCGAGGATGGCGGTCTGTACCTTGTCGAGCTGTTCGGCGACAAGCCGCTTCTGGGCTCGCGCAGTGCTGAGCTTGCCTCTATTCTTGTCCAGGTCAATGCGCCGTTGGGCGTAGCCGACGAGGACGCAGGTTCGGCGTCGTGTCTGGCTCTAAACTTCGACGGCACAACCGTCTTCACGGGCCACACCAAGGGCAAGATCTTGCGGTGGAGCCTCACCGACAACGCCCACCCGGTGGAAGTTGCCAATCTGAACGCCTCGGTCACGAACTTGGCGTTTGAGCCGCTCATTGCCGAGCAGAAGACGTGCCGAAATGGAACAGTAGTGAAACCGAACCAGACTACGCGACAGTACACCTTCACGACTCAACTGGACGGACATCTGGACGACGCGAGCAAGTTCGGCGAACTGCTCACTTCCACTGGCATTCCTAGCCACGCACTTGAGATTGCGATGCCCTCGCTTTCCGCCCCCTCTCCAGGAGAACGGATCGACGGAAAGCTGCAGAAGGAGAATGAAGAATTGCGAGCCATCATCGAAGAGCAAAAGGCATTGCAAAAGGCGACAATGCAATACCAAGACGCGGGGAAGGCAGCCTGAAGGATGGAACCGCGAAGCACACATAAATGACTTTGTACACCAAGGTACCCCTGCACTGGGCTTTTCGTCATCACGGCCTCGACAACGTGTCAGACTGAGCTGCTGCCGACTGCATCCCCGACGCCGGACCTCTGAGGGGAGTAAAGGATGTTGACCTAGGCGGACCGCCTACGTAGGCGCCGTACTATGATCTACGGAAATGACAGAGGCCCTTGTCGCCTTTCGGGACACGGCTTGCGTCAAGGAGCCTGCAAGGAGCCTGCAAATATGTCTGCTCAAGCACTATCACGGTACAATAAGCTTTAAGAGGCCGTTCCAAGCTTGTCGCTTTTGCCGCCTGAAAACGTCATTGGCTGGACCGCAGCTCCGTGATGGCGATGAGAGACTCTGAAGGGGTGGAGAGGTGAAGGAGGGCAGATACCTGAATAGGAAAATCCGCTTGCTATTACAAGCTCGGAATGAATGAAGACAAAAGCCAATCAAGATCATGACCATCCTCTGAGATGGCTGTCTTGTTTTCTTCAAAGAGGTAACTCAAACATATTCATAATCTCTACGTGATTGTGAATGCATGAACCGAACTGCGGCGAGGTCCAATTTCAAGGCGTTGCATGGGAACATCGAACGCTTCCGGTGAGTCGCAAGCCAACCGATACCGCCATGCAACATTTCCATCATTACCCATTTCTATCCATCATGTAGAAAGGCCAATCGCCGCATCATACCTCGTGTGGATTAATCTAAGCCAAATCACAAGGCGTGAGGACCACATTCAGCACAACCCCTGACGACAGTAATCTACAGTGGGTAGACAAATCTCAGGTTCTGCCGATCCGTCTGATCCAAGTCTTTGTCATTCAGTCTTAGGATCCCGCTGCCTGTGTCTAGCGCGTCGTCCTCGCTGTCATTAACGGCTTGCTCAAGCAGTCGAGCTCGAATCTTGTTCTCTCGATTGAGGTAGAAGCGAATGATGAGACACATTGCCGGAGAAATGAACCAAAATGCCGTCATGAACGACCAGGGTAGTATGTACCGCGGCGAATATTTTTCTTGCCAGAACCTGTGGTTCCTTGTCAGCGTCAAGTGAGAGCGGCGGGCAGCACCATGCTTACTCGGGAGAAATCATGTTAGCCACAGATGCAGCAACAATACATGTGGACATCACACAGAGCTTCTTAGTATATCCAATCGTCGTGGTACCGGCCCAAGAGAGACCAAGGAGGTACGATGGCTTAAACGTGGAGATTTGTGAGCCCACGACGAGGGCAATCTTGTTTGACCATGGCGCGGCAATCTGGTATCTGTGTCAGTGCTGTAGACGCCACGCCAGAGGCTCAGGATAGATTACCATAATTATGCCTCCCACAAAGCATGGAATGTACGATATGGCACAGGTATAGCCAACGCCAAGTCTGGTTTTGTAAAGCATAGCCGCTGAGACGAGGATCAGGAAAGAGCCCCAAAGGGGCTTGGCAATGTTGAACAAAGCACTCTGGGCAGGTGTAAAGCCGAATCCAACAACGATGAGTGGCAGCTGTTGCGAGGTATTGTTGGGGAGCTCGTTGAAGAACATGTGGGTGCTGTGTGGGTGTGAATAGTGACGCTCATACGTTTGAAGACAAGACAAGACCCACATGAATAGCCAGCTTTTGACGTCGGTGAAGCATTCTTTGACCTGTGACCACTTGAACGTCGAGTTGGAAATGCCGGCATGCGTTTCGCGGATTTGGTCAATGGTGTGGATCTTTTCCTCGACTGATAACCACTTTGCATCCACTGGTGAGTTGGGAAGAAAGACGATGAGAACAATCGACACCAGAAACGTTAGAACGACGCAGATAATGTGAAGCCATTTCCACGACCTGAGGCCACCAACCAGCGTCCCGCTCTCATCGTCTTGGATGAGCTTGTATGCAACCATCGTTAAGAGGACGTTGGCGAAACAACCCGACGCCCACCAGAGAAGCTGGACCCAGGGGCTTTTCTTTGGAGGGAAGAAAGCTTGGTGAAGCACAGTCGTTGAGGGGACGATCTGGGACTCGGTCTGCATTCGGTCTTAGCATAGCAATATTGAATTTGGATTCGGCGGATAGAGTACCATTCCCAGAAGGAACCGCAAGGCTATCATCTGCTTCCCAGTCTTAACTATCGGGTGCATCCCCAGCAGCAATGCCCAGAGGAGTAAAGAGCCCGTGATGAAGTGCTTGTGGCCGATCCGCTGCGACAGTGCAGCACCTGGCCAGAGGGCGATGAGATACCCCGTGTAGAACACCACAAAGAGATCGTTGTACTCATTCTTGCTCATCTCGACGTCCTTGAAGATGCCCATGGTGCTGGCTTGCGCGAGCGTCGATTTGTCCAGATGGATCAGGAAGGCTATCCACCAGGTTTGGCTCAAGAGAAACCAGAAGTTCTTGCGGTTGAGCTTCCTAAGGCCATCCGCGTCAAGCGGCTTGACATCGCCCTTATGTTTGTTGTAGAAGAGCGTCGTGTCGTCAATATCTTTCTTGGTAACCATGTGGAGGCGGTCGCTGTGACGATGGCTGTCAGACTCAGGTTTGCCGGCTTCGACGTTTCTGTCATGGTCGTCTCCTTTGGGGTGGAAAACGTGGACAGATTTGTCCGCAGTCTCTTTGTCTTGTAACATCCTATGTGCTATTTGCACTGGTACTGTTGTCTGTATTGAGAAGGGTGACTTGGAGAAGGGACAGCGGCCTGCAAATAGCTTGGAGTGAGAGGTGTGTGCCTCTTTGTCATTGTAGCTCTCTGCAACAGATATAAGATCGCCAAGACGGTACATGTACATATCTCTCAAGCAAGTGATTTTCCCCTCCTGCGTTGTGGCACATGCCTTGACCATCTTGCGTACATGGCAGCGGGTAGGGATGCAAAAGTCCTCCCGAGAAAAGCTACCGCCGACGAGTGGCTTGCAGACATCAAGGTGCATTGTTGTCTGTTCCTGCCGTCAATCAGGCTTATTATCACGCTTAATACGCCCCAACCGCTGTTTCCCGCTTTGATATGGCAGGCTGACCAGTAACATTGAACGGAGCACCGTTGTCTGATGCAACCCTGCATGTGAGCCGCAACCATAAAGGTTCACATTGCCCCCTCCCCTTTTGTGACCGGGCTACCTCGGGAACATCCCGACAGAAATTCAAGCACGCAAAGCGGCGATCCTTCCGCCGTGCTTACGAGTACTCTTTCCCTTTAGTCCGCACTCAGAAGCTAGCCGCGAAACCCTTTTTCGCGCTCGCTCGTTAATTGCGAATTTCTTTCGAAGCCCGAACATGACTGGTCGCAAGTCTGTTGCCGTCGTGGGGGGTAAGTTGGTCTGTGTTGCACAATTCCCGCGTGTCATGTCTGACCGAACCTGCAGCCGGCGTTTTTGGGCTGTCACTGGCCATCGCACTGCGCAGGAGGGGTGAGTACGCGGCCCAGATTGGGTACAGGCAGGTGTCACATGAGGCGGTGCAGCTGAATAGCACACAAAGGCCATAATGTCGTCGTTTTCGACCAGCAAAAGTACGATGAGACCAGCTACGAGCCGTCTGATGATTGCCCGGAGCGTGTAGCCTCTGTCGACCACAATAAGATAGTGAGTTCATTCTCCATTGAACGGATGAAAATGAATGATATCAACCCGTAAACAGTTCCGAGCCTCGTACGGTACAAAATTACACTATCAGCGGCTTGCCCTCGAGAGCCGCGAGGCCTGGGTGTCCATCAACGAGAAAGATGGCTGCGACTTCTTCGTTCCCTGCGGCATGCTGCGTGTGCAGCCGACAGAGACTCTTGGCGCCCTGGAGAAGGAAACTTTAGCCAACATGCAGCGTGATGGCCTCCGCGACACACAATTTGTGAAGAGTGATCCTGAAGACCGAAAACGAGCTGCTAGCCTTGGATGGGCTGCCAAGCTGTTCGACTTTGCCATCCCAGACGACCCCCGGGATCAGTCATTCGAGGCAGTGCTTGATTCTCTTGCTGGATATACTAGGTGCAGCCGAGCTTGTGCGTACTTTTACCGGATTGCCGTCGCCGACGGGGTGCAGTTCCGGTTTGGCCCCGAGGAGGGTGCATTTGCGTCCCTTGTTGACGAAAGCAGCGCTCTAGCAACAGGTCACAAGAAGGCAGTTGGACTTAGGACCAAAGACGGCCGAGTTCACAAATGTGACGTGGTTGTTATCGCTGGTGAGTAAAGCACCGTGTATCTTTCCCATCGCTTTACATTTGAGCTTAAATCTTGGCAGCTGGATCTTTCTCAACGCAGCTACTGCCCGACTTGTCCTATCATCTGGAGTCATCGGCAGGTAGCATAGCGACATTCAAAATCGAAAAGGACAATACGGAGCTGTGGAACAAGTACTCGCCGGAACGGTTCGCCGTCATGACTTGGAAGAGTGCGCCCCGAAATAATGGACAAGATCTTGGCAGCGTATACGTTTTCCCGAGGACCTCGGATGGTATCATCAAGATCGGTTATCGTGGCGTCAAGGT
Organism: Tolypocladium amazonense; assembly: GCA_024340795.1. Classification (NCBI taxonomy): domain Eukaryota; kingdom Fungi; phylum Ascomycota; class Sordariomycetes; order Hypocreales; family Ophiocordycipitaceae; genus Tolypocladium; species Tolypocladium amazonense. The sequence goes on from JALHCE010000133.1 coordinate 216,976, forward strand.
GCGGTGTCGATTGCAATTCCTGCTTATCCTCTCTGCTAACTCGAATACTTCAGTTCACCAACTTCCGGCCGGCCCCTGAAGGGACTCCTTTCACTCAAGACGGGCAATGGTCCATTCCTCTTCCATCGGAGAAATGCACGACACTCCCGAAGGCGTCAGTCGACGCAATTCGAACCTTTGTTTCCATATTCCTTCCGGAATTCAAGGATGTTCCGTTCCACTCCACGAAGCTATGCTGGTACACGGACTCACTGGACAATTCTTTTTTGGTACAATATGACGGTTGTAACGTGAGAATCTCGGTATCTTAACTGACACCGGTTGCCAGATTGACTATTTGCCGACTTACGCTGACAATTCCGTCTTCGTTTGTACCGGCGGTAGTGGACACGGAGCCAAGTTCATGCCTGTCCTCGGAGAGGTAGGTCACAGGCCGGCCGGTATCTTGATCCGTTCGCGACTGACCACTTCACTAGCACGCAGCTGACATCTTTGATCGTGGCGATGAAAGTACATCTCCTATGCGCCCCTTCTGGCGTTGGCGAGAGGATGTTCCCAGGCGCAACGGCCTGCAGGATGGGCCTAGTGCCTCGAGAAACATTGGGCGCTCCGGAAAGAGCACTGAAGTGTAACTTTAGAGAGACGTTCGGGTACGCCGCCATCTAGAAATTTCAGTTCCAATGCTTTGATCTCCCTAGTTTTCTGGAGCTTTCTCCATCAACGGTCAAAACATCTTGGCTTTGTATCCTGCAGCAGTTAGGCTGACTTGGCCGTCACTCATTTACATCAAGTCATATATATGTGAATGTCTAATAAGTTCAGCGTCGAATATATATCAAGATCAGCGCTATAGAAAATAAGCCAAGTTACCGGCAGCACAAAGCTCATGCAACGGTACTCTCTCTGCTCTCTGCCCTCAATCGTCAAGCCCAATCCATCGACCCATCCAGCGCTGGTTGAGCTCCTTAGCCTCGTCAACCATGCCTAGCTCCAGGAGAAGCTGCACTGTGCCCCTGACGGATGAGTGCAGCGACGAGCTAATCCATGCATGCGTCGGTGCCGTGTGCTCTCCAATGAAGATGGTATTGTGCTCCGTACGGTGGTAAGCGGGTATGTAGAGCTTATGCTGCTCTACGTCCGGCCTGGCCCACGACGTCGATGTAAACTCGTCCTGCAGCCAGCACAGCCGCGCAAAATCCCCCGTGTACAGCTCCCGTGCCTGTTCGCCGTGCAGGCTTACCACTGCGTCCAGCACCATTTCGGCATGTTGCTCGTCGGTGAAGCTCACGAAACGGTCGCTCCAATCGCCTCCGCGGTAGTGCGTGATGAGACCCGGACGTCCCGTCTCGTTAAGACCGTAGACAGGATAGTAAAGCGCGCCGACGGGCATGCTCTCCGGCATCGAGTAGCCGCCGAATATGGGCCGCTCGCCCTTCTCCCAGAAGCGCTCTTTGAAGAGCAAAGAGACTTTGCAAGCCGACTTGAAGCGCAGGCCTGCTTCGCTGATAGCGCGCCCGAGCACAGAGGAAAACTCGGGCAAATCCATGAAGCGCGTCATTGTAAATGGTACTGCCATAATAGTGTAGTCATAGTCTTTGGTGTGAACTGTGCGGTCCTTGCCGGCTCCAGAGTACCAGGAGAGCCGCGTGCCTTTGCGGCCGTCGTCGCCTTTAATGGGCTCGAGCTTCGAGATTTTTCTGTTCAATACCAGTCTGTCCGAGACGTGCGGGATGAAGGCGTCAGACAGCCTGTTGAACCCGCCGTCGACGCACTTCCACTCCGTCTCACCCAGGGTGTCTCTACTGCCATCCTGGGCCAGGTTTGAGTTGTGGACCATCTCGTCCCAAAAGACATCGTAGTCCGACGCAGTCCAGATGGCGTCCGTGACGTTTTCACTCGCTTTGAAGATGTGCCGCATCATCGCCTGCTCGCTCCAGTCGTCCAGGTCTTGGTCCATAGCCTTTTTGTGCGCGCGCCAAATGTCCCGCTGGATTGACTTTATCGTCTTTTCATCCTTGAGAATGCGGTTCATGTCCTTTTTGGTGTTGTTGTACTCTGCGCTGATCATAGGAGCCGCCTTGGCGAGGCTGGGATTCGCAGCAATCTCAGCTCGTGTCGGGATTCTGCCGTCTGGATGTCGTCCCGTGCCACGAGCAATGAGTTCGTTCGGGTGGTGCTGGATCCAGGGGATAAAGTCCACCTTCCACTTGCTGTCATTGTGATTCAAATCGTTGAGCCAATCTGCCAGCTGGAACGTCATCCGATGGTCTGTGTACTCATGAGTCGAGTTGTCGCTCTTGTAAGTTATGCTGTAGGGCAGCCTCATGGGTCCCATCTCGCCATACTCCTGAGTGCCGCCGACGAACACGGTTCTGAACCGACCCCCGATGCGCTCGCTAGCCTCTAAAATCTCCCAATTGTGCACTCCAATGCTGTCGAGCATAAGAGCCGTGGCGAGGCCGGAGATGCCCCCTCCTACGATGGCGATAGTGGCATTGGGCTGTCGGGGGATTGAGGTTCCATTGATGGCTGCCACGCCATCGAACCACGCCCCAAGCGCATCAAAGTCTTCGAGAAGCGGCTTGCCATTGCTCGTGCGACTATTATTGACCGGTTGATGCACCGGATTGCCAAAAACAGGTAAACAGAACGCGGCCAATAGGAGAGTAGACGCCTTGTGTAAGCTGCCCAGAGACGAAGCCATTGTTACTCTGATGCACCAGTAAGGGTTCTTTAAAATCTCGCTTTGTGCTTCATTGATCTGGCCAGCTTTATAGTACTTGCTCATCTACCACCAGAGACATTTCACAATTCGCGCAATTCTACTCCGTACGCTGACGAACAATCCTTCGTGAAGCGCACTCCACCACATGCAGACGCAAGGCCGTTGTGACCTTGATGGTCAGATTCAACGCCCTTTCCGTCTTTGAGGTCACGGCCAACAGAATCTAGAGGCGTAAAACAAGCTTATCTTTCCGAATCCCCACTTGGGCTCCTTCCTAAACCCAGTAGTCTGAAGAGGATCTGCAGGGTCAGCACTCCGGCTGCTTACGCAGTACTTTCTGCGCAGTTCGAGTTATCAGATCAGCCCGTGTTGCTCCTCCGGACTTGCATAATTGGCCGTTCAGCCCACAAATCTCCGTTATTCCGCCCAAGGGTCTGCGTTGCTCATTCATCAAGGTTGCAATTTCTTCTTAACGACCCTCAAGATTCGCGACATGCAGCCGAGCCGCAGGGAAGGAGCTGCGCCGTGCAGCCGCTATGACTCCAGCGTTTCTATCAAAAGGGCCACGGCTATTAGGTAAATCGTCAGTGCCACCATGAATATAGGCCCGCGTTCAGTGTGACGCTGACGCATGTTCAGAAAACATGGCCAAACAAAAAAGGTACAAATTGGCGAATCAGTGTCTTTGGACTGTCTGGGCTCTCGGATTGCTTAAGCGAGCTGCATTGAATTCCCTGCGATCATGCCATCCGTCTTGTCGACACGGGTGGTCTCAGCGGCGGCAGCCTCGTTACTGCTCCGCCTCGTGGATGCATACACGCTCATCTCTACTGGGACAACCGTCAGGTTGAACGATGTTCCTTACTACATCCCACCAGGTGCAGTTGGAGAACTTCCGAGCAACTCCGTCAGAGGAATTGGAGACCTGGAGCTTACTCCTATCACCATTGTCAGCACCAACTTAACTTCTTTTGACTACGAGGATTTTCAGGCCCTAAAAGCAAAGTTTACGGAGACAGATGATGTCTTTCAAGATGGCTTTCTCCAAGGTACATGTCCGGTGGCGGAGGCGAGCTCACCCACGGAAAAAAACACTTGAGGTTGTTGCAGCATCACTGACGATCGTGTAGCATTGTATATCCAAGATACCAGTTCAAATAGCCAGCGCCTTAACGTGACATCCCTTGCAAACTGCACGGTACTATTGGGCAAGCCACAGGACAAGGACAAGGTCGCTGACGGGCCCTACTTTGCCTCTGGCTCGGGACTTCTTTACCGGGCGTATCGGTTATACGCAGATGCACAGGGAGCATTTAGCGAGACGGCGATCCAGAACACAGATGGCTCGTACTCAGTACTCCCTGCGAATGTTCCCGGCCAGTCACTGGCCGTGGCTGTCCCATCGCGGCTGTACTATTCCAAGACTCCAGAGAAGCCTCTCGCCGGCGTTCGGCTCGGCATCAAGGACATATTCGATGTCAAGGGACTCAAGACCTCCAACGGGAACCGGGCATGGTACAGCCTTTACCCCGCCGCAAACCGTACGGCCATCGCTGTTCAGAACTTGATCGATGCGGGAGCGGTGGTCGTGGGGAAAATGAAGACGAGCCAATTTGCCAACGGCGAGACGGCCACGGCCGACTGGGTGGACTACCATGCACCATTCAATCCCCGCGGCGACGGATATCAGGACCCGTCTTCGTCGTCCGCCGGTCCAGCTGCCGGCGAAGGTGCGTGAGGTGATGTCGAGAGTCAGGAACGGTGCTAAACGAGCTACAGCTGCCTATCCATGGCTCGATATTGTACTGGGTTCTGACACTGGCGGAAGCATTAGGAGCCCTAGCCAGCTGCAGGGACTGTTTGGGAACAGACCAAGTAGGTTCACCTCTGTAGTGGAATTTCTCCGTCAACAGGCTAACCGAGACAGGCCATGGACTGGTGTCCTTGGACGGTGCGATGCCCCTTGCTCCATACTTTGACACGGCAGGTCTGCTCGCCCGCGATCCCACGCTCTGGGCAACGGCAGCAAAGGCACTGTACGGTGACAATATCACGATGACGGAGTCGTTCCCGTCTAGTATCCTCACGGTTGGGTTCCCGACGAAGGCAGAGTCGGAGTTGGATGGCATGTTGCTAGGCTTCCTAGAGAAGCTGCGTTCGGTTTTGTCTGCTACCATCAACACGTTCAACGTAACGACGGCCTGGGCTACGGCCCACCCAGTTGGCCCTCCTTTAGTATCGCTGATAAACAACACGTATGAGATACTGTCAGCGAAAGAGCAGACTCGACTGGTAAGAGACCCGTTCTACGCCGAATACGCAGCCACGCATGACGGAAGACTCCCTCACGTCAACCCGGCTCCTCTCCAGCGCTGGGCGCTAGGCGATATCTCGCCGTCGACAATTGAGCAGGCCGCGGCAAACAAGACGCGTTTCATGAACTGGTTCAACAGCGATGTTCTGCCCCGTGATGCGGCTTCATGCTCAAAGCACTTGCTCGTATACGTACCGAGGACGCCGACAGCCAAGTACCGCGACACGTACTGGCCTGGCCCGGCGTTGCCAGCGGCGTTCTCGACGAGCCGCATCTCGGTCATGAGCGGGACTCCGGACATGGTGGTGCCTATCGGAGAGGTGGCGTACGACTCCGCGGTGACGGGTCACTCAGAGTACCTTCCAGTGACGGTGGACTTGATGGCGGCTAAAGGCTGCGATGGCATGCTGTTTTCGCTCATAGAGGCGCTGCTGACCCGGGGCCTCGTCAGCGTCAGCCGGCCGGGGAGAAGCAGCGCCCGCGGCGGGGAGATTCTGCCGTAGAGTATTTCCGCATTGCGCCCCCGAATGCTCCATAAACGGAGTGCGTAATCAGCTCGAGTATGCAATGCAAGCTGTCCGAGTATACGGAGTCTTGGTAGCGTCGGGATGGCTGACTGTGGGGTCTCTCTGCACGTCGCCCCCCGCGCTGCTGCGATTGGCTGGTGCTCTGCGCTGCATTTCGGTGTTAGTCGGAGCGGACAATTGTGCTAGCCGAGAAATTTGTCAGTGGCCACCCCCGGAGTCTGCACGGCGCGGCAGCGTCTCGATAAGCCGTGACTTCTTCCATCGTCATCCTCCCGCAAACAACAGAGCCAGTTCACAATGTCCGTGGTTGGCACTCTCAAGGGCGACATGCCGCAGCAAGTCAGATCACTGGTGAGTGCTTGCGCCCATCAGCACACGTTCGCGCATGCCCCGGGCCGCGCTGCCCCCGACCTGCGTTGTGTATCACCGTGAAGACGGCGTATCAAGCGTCTCCGGGGCAATGGGGATGAAAGAGTCGTCGCGTTGCCGTATGCGGGACATCACTTGGAGCGAATCCTCACTGACAATCCCTTTACGCCGCAGTATCGCCAATTATTACGGCAGAGCGAACAGTTCACGGCCTACAACTTCCGCGAGTACGCCAAGCGACGGACGAGGGACGCCTTCCACGAGAACAAGAGCGTGCAGGACCCGCGCAAGGTTCAGGAGCTGGTACAGAAAGGCCTTAAAGATCTGCAGGTCTTGAAGGTACGAGCACCCCCCCAAAGTGCCAGGTCCGCTTGGCAACAGGGCTGACGACTGCAACAGCGACAAACGGTCATCGGCCAGTTCTACCAGCTAGACCGGCTGGTTGTCGAGGGCGGCATTTCTGTACGTAACGCGACGAAGAGTTTCGGCACAAAGCTCGACGAAAAACTGACCAAAACAACAGGGCAAGGAGTCCGGCGAAGCGTCACATGTGGTTAGGCAAAAGGAGCAAGGGTAAGCCGCCTGCGGTAAATGAGCGCACTCATGGCCCAGCTAACCACGTAGCAGATACGATTGAGTCAATCAAACGGGCGGGACTTGCTGCATGGCGCATTGGACGACTTTGTATAGTAGGAACGGAATGGAACGGGTGTACAATCAACGCGGATACCATCGGGCGGGCATGTCCAGGTAGCTTCTCGACAGGGGGCTTGTGATCTCTACGCAGCATAGAGGAAAATCTCATCGCATCGTCACTTCATGCCCGGTGCAATCTTTGGGGCGGCCCCGTGGAGTGCCGTGCTCAGGAATGGCTCCGGCGACCCCCAGAGGTGATCGTGACCCAAGAACTGCTACCGCTACTGGCCAGCTTCGTAGGCTTCTGGTGCTCAACACCTCCCGGCGCGGCCACCATTCGCCATCTTCCCAAGTAATATAAAAGACGTCGTAGTGCCCCTGTGCCCCTACAGTGGCAAGCCTGGGCTTGTCATCCTGGCGCGGCGGCTCCCATCCGAAGTAGCGAATCCTGCTTACGTCATCAATTGAAGTGGCTTTTCCAATGGGACCTAATAGGCGCACGGGGACCCCGTGCCTCTAAGGGCCACGGGGCCCCCGTGTGGGTTATGTAAGCGCTGCTCGCCACAGCCGACTATAACCGGCCACAGCTAAATATATGTGTATATGCTAGGGCGCATTTACATACCTTCAATAAGGTCGGGTCATAACTATAGCTAGTAGTAGATATTAGACTCTATAGCTAAATTAAGTAATACCTATGACGGTACTAGCTTACGCTTATACTAATACGAATAGCGCTACTAGCGCCTATAAGCGCTATAGCGTTAAGTTATATTAAAAGTAAGGCTATTACTAACCTGTATATATTACCGGCTACTACCATAGCTACCGCGCCTATAATATATAAAAAAAACACGCCGCGTATATAATTCGAACCTATAACCTTCCTAAAATAGATTATATACCTAGCGCTATAGAGTTAATATATAGGGGCTACGTAGTTAAGGAGTATATAAGAGAGCCTTAATATTAATAACTACGAGCTACTATTACTACTTTACTATACCTTTAGCCTCGTAGTTAATTATTAATTAAATAATAAAATAAAAAAAAGGGGACCTTATTATAGGATACTTAGGCCTAATAGCTCTCGCTGCTTAAAGCTTAACCGGGCTAGATTTATTAATTAAAACTCTAGCTACCCGGAATTATAGAGCTAACCCGCTAACCTATAAGAAGCTAGAAGTATATAAGGGTATTATTTAATTAAGTCCTCTTAAACTTATAGGGAGTACTAGGGCTATATAGTACCTCTCTAGTATAAATTAGTAGTAATAGCTATACTAACTAAGCTAAAGATATCTCTTTAGGTTATTAAGTTCTTAATTTTAGTATTACTAGGTATAACTTTATTATCCTATATAATATATTTAACGTAAGACTATATAATCGTAAGGTAGCTATACGCTATACGTAGTATTTAAAGCTAGCGTTATAGTATTTAATAATAATATAAGCCGCTAAAGTAGTATTTAGTAATAACTTTACTTTCGGGCTAGCCTTCTAGCTAACTATAATACTTACTACTCTTCTAAATCCTGCTTATATACGCTCTAGATATCTATAATACCTCTTCTTAATAAAAATAGCTATATATCTATCTTACGAGCTATCTAAGCCTTAATACGAGTATCTTCTAATTTATTCTAATTAAGATAAGCTATTATCTCTTCCTTTATCTATGCTCTTAAGCGCCCTTTCTCTCTATACTACTTCTTTATTTATTTCTAATTAAGGCACTAGTCTAATTCGGCTTTACTATATCGTAAAGGTAAGCCTATTACCTTCCTAAACTACTAGTTTATCTTAATACTACTATAAGGCTATATCTTATACTAATTCTCTCTTACTACGATATATCTTTAATAAATTATATATAGATTACGATAATTAAGTTCCTCTATAGTAAGCGCTACCTCGGTAGTCTCTATAGTCTTTTTAATTATTACTACCGCTATTATCTCTATAGCTAATTTAATTACTACCGCTATTATTATCTCTATAGTTATATTAATTACTACTAGCTACGTAATTACCTCTACTAGTATAATAACTATTACTAGCGGAATATTTATAGATACTTTAATTACTATTAATACTATAGTCTCTATTATTATTATTTTTACTATAGCCGTTACCTCTACTATTACCGTTACCTCTACTATTACTATTATCTTTACTATTACTATTACCTCTACTATTACCGTTATCTTTACTATTACTATTACCTTTACTACCCGTTAGGAAAGCTCTAAGTAGCGGAGAGGGTAAGAGTTTAAGGTTATTATATAACCTAATATATAGTATTTACTATATATAGGCGCTACCCTTAGCTAGCGTGCCTTAACTATTTTAAAAGTACTTAGCTCTCGCTAAGTACTTAATTAAGGAATAGACGAGTTAAATATAAGTCGATTAGAGTAGTAACGAGGCTCTAGAAGTAATTAAGGATCCCTATTATAGCGAAGTCGCTACTATTAATAAAAGTACTCTAGACGAAGAGGCTAATCTTCTTCCTATAGATCCCGAATTATATAAGTATAAGGAAGGCTGTAAGACTAACTAAATATACCTATATAGCGAGGTAGGGAGTCTTTAGAGAGAAGTTTCTGTTATTTCTTAACCTTCTATAAACCCTTATAAGAAATCCAGCCGCGTATAGCGCTATAGAGTAGCCTGCCGAGCTTAATTAGTATATAAATTTATTACTTAGCTTAATTTACTCGTAGTTTAGTAACTTAATTAAGTAGGGTATACTTTATAGCTCTCTAGGCTTTAAAGAGATCTAATATCGATTTCTTTAGATAACTCTTTAGTAGTATATAAATACCCTTAACTTATAAGGTAATTATATTACTAAAATAAGAATATTAATTAACTTATACCTTTACGAGCTTTTCTTTATAGAGATTAAGCTAAGTATACTTAATATAGCTAATATTATTAAGGTACCCTAGTATATAATACTATTTAAGCTCTCTAACGCGCTTATTATATATATTTTTATCGATTAACTATATTATTAAATACTAGTTATTATAGAAGTTATTCTAATTAGTTAAACTCTCTAGAGTTTTATTACTATTATTTATTTATATAAAGCTACCTTAGTAATAGCTTAAAATAGCTTTATTAGTATACTATAGGTATAAAAGTAAGGCTACTATTAGAAAGTAGCGAGCTACTATATTTATATAAGTAAGGTAGCGATCTATAAGGATAATAAACAGAAGTTTTATACCTTAAATCTTATATATTAAGCGAAGCTATTTTAAAGCCTATATATAGTCTTCCTTACTCTTACTACTAAGAAATATAAAGGTAATATAGAAAGACTACTTATAAGTATTAACGCTAATAATATTAAGGAGCAGTATTCTATACTTATTAGTCTTATATATATAGTCTAGGAAGAGTAAGTTTAGATATACCTAAAGATATACTAGTAACTCTAGATAAGTAAATAAGACTAATATAACCTAGCTATTTTAATCTTATTATAAACTAATAGCAGAGGCCTATTTAGAGGCTAGGTACTAGACAGGTAATATATAGCTAAGGGACGAGGCAGCTATAGTAATATAACCTACGGAAGAAAGGTTAGAATAATACCTTTAATATACATTATAATAAGTAGGGCTCGGACTAATAGGGAAGTACTCTATCTAATCTATCTAATCTATCTACTCTATATAGAGTAGATAGATTATATAGAGTATATAGATTAATAAAGAGCTAGAAAGATATATATACCTTAGTTATTACTAGAGTAGATAGCTAGATCTTTAGTAATTAATCTAAGTCTTAATCTATTTCTTACGATTAACGAAGAGGTCTTTAAATTCTCTTAATAGATTACTCTTATAATATACTATTCGCTAAGGTTAACCTAACCTACCTTCTAAGATTTAGTAAACCCTTTAGATAACTCTAATAGGCTATCTATTATATTTTAATTACTCCTATTTAGTAAGTTACCTTAATAACTAACGAGTAGTATATCTTCTATTAGTAGATATACGAGATCCCTCTAAAGGAAGGAATAGAACCTAAGTTTTATAAGATCTACCTACTTAATAAAGAAAAGATAAAAGCCCTCGATAAATACCTTAAAGAGAACTTAAGGAAAGGATATATTCGACTATTAGTTTCGCTAGTAGGATTTCCTATTCTGTTTATACTAAAGAAAAACAGAAAATTAAGGATATATATAGACTACTAGTAACTTAATAAGATTACGATTAAGAACCGATATCTACTACTCTTAATTACGGAATTATAGGACAGACTCTATAGAGCCTAGTACTTTACTATACTAGACCTTAAAGGAGCCTATAACTTAATCTATATTAAGGAAGGAGAAGAATAGAAAATAGCCTTCCGAACTAAACGAGAACTCTACGAATACTTAGTTATACTATTCGGATTAACTAATATACTAGTAAGCTTTTAGACTATAATTAATAATATATTACGCGAATACTTAGATATATTCGTTATTATCTACCTCGACGATATTCTTATATATTTAGCTAACCTAGAATAATATAAATAATACGTATATAAGGTCTTAAAGAAATTATAAAAAGCTAACCTACTAGTAGAAGTAAATAAATATAAGTTCTATAAGTAAAAGGTTAAGTTCCTCGGATACGAAATTATACCTAGATTTATTAGTATAGACCTAGATAAGGTCGTAGCTATAAGAGAATAGCTACCTCCTATTAATATTAAAGAAGTACGAGCCTTCTTAGGATTTATTAACTTTTACCGAAAGTTTATTATAAACTTTAAAGGTATTAGTATTCCTCTTACTAACCTTACTAGAAAAGACTAACTATTTATATAGGGAGATAAGGAATAAGAAGTATTTAAGGACCTAAAGGGGCGACTCCTTAAGGCACCTATATATACTCTACCTAACCCCGATAAACTATTTAAAATTAAAACCGATGCCTCTAACTAAGTACTCGGCGGATAACTAGGATAACGTAACGATAAGGGCTGACTTTACTCTATCGCCTACTACTCTAAGAAGCTTTATAGACCTGAACTTAATTACTTAATCTATAATAAGGAACTTATAGCTATTATTAAAGCTTTTAAAGAATAAAAATACTACTTAAGCGGTATAGAAGTAACGGTTAAGGTCTATATAGACTATAAGAACCTTACTAGCCTTATAATAACGAAGGAACTAAATAAATAATAGATCTAATAGTACGAATTCTTATTAGAGTTTAACTTTTAGATTATTTATTATAAGGGAAGCGAAAATAGATAAGCCGATACGCTTAGCTAAAGAGAAGATCTTAAGTCTCTAACTAAGGTATAGCGTACTACTATACTATAAATAGACGTAGAAGGCACGCTTAGATTAAGTAGTTAATAGATTAACGCGATATAGTAGGTCGAACCTAACTAAGAGTAGAACTAGCGCGTTAAATCCGCTTACGATATAGATAAAGTTACTAGGAATTAGGAAACGAACCTAGTATTATTTAAAGAATAAGATATAATCTTATTTAATAACTAATATTATATTCTTAAGGAGCTATAAGAAGAACTTATTAGAAATATCTATAAGTACCTATTATATAGATACTAAGGAGTCTATAAGACTCTTATATAAATTAGACGAATATAGGACTTTCCTATATTAAGAAAAGTAACCTAGGAAATAATTAAGAACTACGATACTTATAATAAAGTAAAAAGTAATCGGTATATACTATATAGGAAACTTTAACTAGTACCCCCGCTAGATAAGGCCTAGGATATAGTAGTATTAGACTTTATTATTAAATTACTAAGGTTTAAAGAACCTATAATAGAAACTATATATAATAGTATCCTAGTTATTATAGATAAACTTACGAAATATAGTTATTTTATCCTATATAAAGAGGTAAGTATAACTAAAGACTTAGCCTATATATTTCTAAAAATAGTAGTAAGCTAGTATAGGCTACTAAAATAGCTAATCTTAGATTAAGATAAGCTTTTTATATCTTACTTCTAGAAAAGCTTAATATAATAATTAGGAGTTAAATATTTATTATCTATAGTATATTATCTATAGACGGATAGATAAATAGAACAACTAAATTAAATATTAGAATAATACCTACGGTATTATATTAACTATAAATAAAATAACTAGGTAGAACTCTTATTAGTAGTATAATAGGCTTATAATAGCTTAGATAACGAATTAATTATAATATTACTATTTAAAGCTAATTATAGATATAACCTAGAAATTATAATATAAGAAGTATTATTAGATATACCTATAGTAATAAAGTTTACGTAAGGACTCGATAAGATATATACTTACTTAAAATAAGAATAGATTTTCTTATAAAATAGAATAAAATACTATATTAATAAAAAAAAATTAGAAGGACTAACTCTAAAGGAGGGAGATAAAGTATATCTTCTCTAACGAAATATTAAAATAAAACGACTAAGTAATAAGTTAGACTAGAAGAAGATCGGACTATTTAGGATTAAAGGAAAAATCTCTAATACTAGCTACCGACTATCTTTACCTTAAATAATAAGGATATATCTAATATTTTATATCTTATTATTAGAACTAGTACCCTAGAATACTAAACTAGATAAATATATAGAAACTAATAACGATTAAGAATATAAAATTAAAATAGTCCTAGATAATAGAGGATATAAGTAAGAAAAAGAATACTTAATTAAATAGAAGGGATACTTATATTCGGAAAATACTTAGGAACCTATTATAAACCTAATGTACTATAAGAGAATACTATAGTAGTATTACCGAGGGACAGCTAAAGCGAAGGATCTAGGTTATCCTAAGGAAATAAATTAAGAATAGCTACTTCGCTAAAACCTGGTTCGTTTAGGGTATCTAGCGTAGTAAGCTCTTATCTTAGTATTCGCGACTATACCTCGGTATATCGATTAAGGCGAGTAGCGATATTAATCTTATCCTACTACGCCTAGGTAAGGGCGGAATATATAGTAGCTATAGCCGCCGCTAAATAACTAACCTCTTAACGCTTAGCTTAAGCGTTAGCGTATAGGTAACGTTTCTGCTCCTCGATTATATCGAACTCTATAACCGAGAAATTCTTATTATACTAAGCGATATTCCTTTTTATATATAATAAATACTTTAAGTAACTCTTTAGAACGAAGTATAGCGACCCGCTTTCTTAATATAGCGTATAGCGACCTATATCGAATAATTAGATTCCGATAGATATAATACGAATCGATATGTTATAACGTTATTACGTAGATAAACGATACGATTTAGAAACGCGTAAGCTAGATATAGTTAGCTATAAGGAAAAAATAAACTAGGCCTACGAGAGGGATATACTTATTATTTATTAACCTTAGGATAAGGATTAAAGGAAGGAGGGGAATAATATTATAAACTAATAGCGGAGGCCTATTTAAAGGCTAGGTACTAAATAGGTAATATATAGCCGAGAGACGAGGTAGCTATAGTAATATAACTTATAGAAGAAAGGTTAGAATAATACCTTTAATATATATTATAATAAGTAGGGCTTAGACTAATAGGGAAGTACTCTATTTAATCTATCTAATCTATCTACTCTATATAGAGTAGATAGATTATATAGAGTATATAGATTAATAAAGAGCTAGAAGGATATATATACCTTAGTTATTACTAGAGTAGATAGCTAGATCTTTAGTAATTAATCTAAGTCTTAATCTATTTCTTACGATTAACGAAGAGGTCTTTAAATCCTCTTAATAGATTACTCTTATAATATACTATTCGCTAAGGTTAACCTAACCTACCTTTTAAGATTTAGTAAACCCTTTAGATAACCCTAATAGGCTATCCGTTATAAATCTATCTTAAAGTAGCTCTAGAACCCTTTTTAATTTAGCTCTTTAACGAGAGCTTATATAGTACTCTAACCTTTATAGAGGTCTCGTTTACTTTTAGTAATATAGTTATAGATATCTTATTAAGTAGCTATACTATTAGAGTTCTAATTAATATAAGTCTTAATATTCTTTAGCGCTATACCTATATTAGAAAGAGAGTTAACTACTACTCTATCCTCCTTATTAAATATATATAGTACTAGATAAATAGACTAATAATAGCTCGGCTTATAGTTATATATATTAAAGCGGCTATCTTATCGATACTTTAAAGTTTATATAGTTTAATTATTACTTTCTTTTACTAGAATTAAGAATTCGTAGAGAGTACTCTATATACTAGTATTCCGTTTTTACTCTATTAATAGATTCGGGGGCCGGTAGCTTCGATTATATATATACGTAACTATAAGCTTTCTAGTCTTTTCTTTCGATTTCTTTTCTCTTAACGACTATATAGTAATAAAGGCATAGCCTCGTAGCGCTACCTACTCGTTAATTACTTTAACTAGGGTAGTTCGGGAGTTATAAATAGCTTCGGGAGGAAGGTAGTTATCTAGGAATCTATTTTATGTATTAATTAATTGCATTACGGCTAGAATTCGAGGAATAAAGAGTCTGACGATATTATCCGTAAGGGGGTAGCTATTACGAGGCTACGGCCGCGGCTGACTGTTACGTGTAGAGGGGCCCACTTTTCGGAGTACTTGTCGGATTAATAACCAATCAGCGTAGCTTATATAATAACCCGTGCCGCTTACAGGCACGGGGCTCCGTGCCTGCAAGCAGCGCTTACATAACCCACACGGGGTCCCCGTGGCCCTTAGAGGCACGGGGTCCCCGTGCGCCTATTAGCTCCCCTTTTCCAATCGCGATAGACGGCGGCTAAACCGTCTCCAACTCCTACCGTCTAGGTACGCGACCCGTCTCGCAGCGCGCGCATTGCAACAGCGAATCGAACGTGCCCGAGACCGGCCTGCTTATCGCGTCTGGAAGACGGTCGTCGCCTGTGACAGTGCTGTCGTGCACTGCGAGCCATGGCACCGGGAGTATGTCTGGGTGATTGCCCATCTGCGTAATCGTCCTGCTGACTTGACATCAGACGAGACGCGCGAATCGCGGCGGATACGCCGAGCACGACGACTTTGAAGGTTTGATTGCGCGACTCGCAGTCCCCGTGAACACGGCTAATTGGCCTAGGTCTGCCTGTGCGACAATGGCGGCAGGACTGGGTGAGCCTTGCGCCGCCGCCGCCTCAGGAGCAGCACCAGCAGAACGATGTCTGGGCCATTGAGCTCATTCACGGCATGCCCAAAGACTCCCACTTGCTGCCTCCCCATAGCCAAGAGCTTCTTCGCGCCGCAAGGTCTGGCCGCCTGTACAAGCGCGCAGCGCCCGCCGAGGAAGAAGACGCCGACGCCGAGACGACCGCAGCGCCCGAGAAGACGGAGAAGAAAGAGGAGGAAACGCAAGCGCAAGGCTTCTCCATCAAGCTCTGGAAGCAGATTCCCCGAAACGTCGAGGCCACGACCGTGTCGCACCTGGCGAAGCGTAGAGTAGGCACCGTGACGATTGCGAGCAAGACCGTCGACGACAAGGTTGTGGGCCCGACAGTCACCCGGGCGACAGTCCGCAGAATTGACGCCGCCGGCAACCCCTACACCGAAGAAGTCACCCTTAGCGAAGGTCATCAAGTGGTGGGTGAGATCATCTCCACGCGGGTCGAGGTAACCCCAGCCACCAACGGGGATATCCTGACGCCTGCGCCTCCGCCCCCGAGAAGGCGGCCACCCCCTCCCAAGAGAAAGGCAAAGGCGGGGCCCGGGCGAGGGAAGAAGAAGATTAAGATCCCGCTGCCTGGCGAAGGTCAAGGAGCCGGGGCAGCGCCTGCGGGCGAGGGCTCTGAGGCTGTCAAGTCAGAGACGCAAGGCGAGAACGTAGGGACCCCAAGACCTGCCAAACTGCGTCTCATGCTAACGTTGGTCTCAGGGTGTCGACCAGGGTGATTCCAACACGCCGAACCCGGATAGCGAAATGGTCGACGGCGATGATGATGAGGAGGACGAAGAGGGTGATGACGGCGACGAAGGTGATGATGGGGACGAAGGCGATGTCGACGAACAGGGTGATGACAGCCAACTCGGCGCACCTGGCGAAAACAAGGTGGACGAGGAAATGCCTGATGCTGGCCCTGCAGTCGATGCACCAGTGTCGGAGAGTCCTGTTGGAGGCAGCAAAGACGGCATATCGCCCAAAGAGCCAACGCCGCCCACCCCCCTCACGCTTGCGCCTCCGCCCCCCCTTGGCAGCCTTCCTTCTGGCTCACCACGGCCCGAGGGCAGCCCTTTGAAGAATGTTGTTCTGCCTTCGCCCACCGAGCCTCGGCCACTCCAGGACCTGCAACCCCTGTCGATAGGGCCGACCCAGATGACCGACACGGCAACTGGAACTGAGTCGATGGTCGCCGGGCCCCCGTCCCCTGTCGTGGGCGAAGAGCCGCGAGAAGCGATGGAGAGGGATTTGCCGCCGGTGGAACTTGTGGGTGAGCCTGCAAGTGAGCCTGCGGCGGAGGAGCCTGCGAAAGATCCAAGCCCTTACGAGCCTACTCCGATCGACGCAAGCAATGTCAAGGAGGAGTTTTCGCGGCATCAAAGCCCAAGGGATGAGATGGCAACAAACGAGCCGGCAAAGGAAGAGCAGGCAGAGGGCGAAGCTTTGCTGCCTCCTCCACCTGATCAAGTCGGCAACATCGATTCACCAAAGGCTGAGTACGGGCCAGGCAAGTCATCCGATGGCGATGAAAAGCGCACGGAAGGGGAGCATTTGGACGCAGCCCCTATACGGCCCCCGCTGCACCAATTTGACTCGGTCATGACCGAGGACACTCTGAAGCCCGATGATTCTGCTTCGGTTAGGTTTCCATTGACGGAGTCGGGGGCACCCTCGGAGGTCGGCACTGCTTCGGTGGAAGGGACGAAGGAGTCTGGGCCTCAGCCGGCAGAGCCATCTCCACCAGAAGCTAAGCCAGCCTCTCCTCCGCGGGATGTCGAGCCGGACAAAGAGCAGAAGCAAGACCTGCCCGGCAACCCGATCGGGGACCTAGACGAGCAAGCTGCCTCATATGAGCAACCCGCTGTACAACAGGCGCCGCAGCCCCAAGAAGTGGAGCCTCCGGCCGTGAGTGAGCCAACAACTGAGCCTGTCGCTGTACCGCAACTTGATGAGGAGCAGGTGGCAGGGACAGTAGCTGCAGTCGAACACAGCGCAGACAGCGTGGAGCCAAGAGATTCAGAGCCAGAAACGACCATGGTTTCAACGGATGCGCACTCCAAAGATCAAGCTGACGAGGCAAGGGGCAACCTGGTACCGGACGTGCCGTCTACCGACGCCCAGCTTGCCGATGTCAAACCCGCCGGCGAGCCGTCCCCCTCAGCTTCGGGAGACGCATCTGGGGAGGTGAAGAATCAGAGCCCGCCAACAGACCATTAGCTTGCGAGAATTCTGGTGCTGGCACTGGGTTTGAATATCATTTTTCTGGGCACATTAAGGCATAAGTGTGTCAGGCCATCAGGTGTTTGATTCGGGATGGATGGTCGACGTAATACACTTAGCAAACAAAGAGCGGTTTATCAGATGAACCGAAGGAGAGTGCACGTGCGCTTGTACAACAGCAATTTTGGACTAGGATACGGAGTAGACGTGTTTGCCTTGCGCCGTTGGAAACCTATCGGCGATGACGATGATTTGGACTATCTCCATATTCCCATGGTCTGTTGTCACTTTGTACCACACAATGGGAGAGCACGAAGTGAATGAACGCGGACTTCTTTGTCGACCCGTCCTTGTATGGCTGGCTACGCTGTTGTCGCTGAACGTTCATCTTACCGCGAGTCAAGCTCCTCCTACGGGATCTCCGTCCAGCGTCCCAGGCTCTCCGTCCTCCTGCATCTCGTCTCTCGTCCTGCGGTCTCGCAGCGCTTTCCGAATCAGCAGCTTCGCCACGCGCCCGTTCATCTGCATTCCCCTGGCGTGCGCGTTGCTCAGACCCAGCAAGCCAGCGCTGACTAGCAGCAGCGACATGAGCACCAAGGCGCCCGCCTGGCTCAGGTTCCCACTGAACGCGGCAACGAGGTATACTAGCAGCTTGGCAGCGGCCTCGAGGTAGCTATCGAGGGCCGTCTTGCCGCGCAGCCAGGTCTGCATGGTGAGGGCCTGTAAGTCGGACCTGAGGCCGCGAAGGACGGCGCGGCGACCATTCCCGAGGTCAATGGCGTACTCGGTGCGGCGGTCGTCATCCGAGGCCGGCGATGCGTGCCTATATCCAGCGACAGGGGGGCGGGCGCGCTGCTTGATGGATACGATGTTCAGAATGCGCGAGACCATGAGGGCGATGATAAAGGCAAGGCCCCACCAGTCGGCGAGAAGGACCATGAGCGTCAAGGCGGCGACGGTGAGGAGCGGGCTCGCGAGGTAGAGGAGGTGGCTCAGCCAGTCCATCTCAACAACGTTGTCTCCATGGACCGGCTGCTGTACGGACTTCCTCCGCCGGCGCTTGAACCCGCTCAGTACAATACCCAGTTTCTCTAAATCATGACGGCTTGCGCTCCCTCTCGGCAAGCTGACATCCAGCGTGAGCGTGTCCGTCTCCTTGGCGTTCTGCCACAGCCGGCGCAGATATCCCACTACGGCGGCGTTGCTGATCACGAAGCGCGCCTGGGTGACTCCGTCCACGGCGGCGGCGGCTGCATCACTGTCTTTGAACTCGGAGGACCGTGGCTCGTCCAACAGCGCGTCGGCAGCTTGCTGGTAGTGCAACCCGGGAGCGAGGACAAGAGCATCGAGCCACGATGATCCGCCGGCGATGACGGTGCGCTGGGCGATGGTGGTGAGGTCGGCGAGGGCGAGGAGACCGCCCGCCGACAGGGAAAGGTTGGGTATAGGAGTTGAGGTCCAGGAGGGGATTAGCGGTTGGGTTGTCCCTTGGTCCATGATGGCGCATGCGAACGGATGCCGAGGGACTGCGATGAACGCAGAGCCAAACCTCAGTTCCCAGAGTGGACTATCGCATCATGGCAAGGTATAGTTCTATAGTGGAAAGTGTGGTAGACACCGCGCAGGTTCG
This sequence comes from Tolypocladium amazonense, assembly GCA_024340795.1. Lineage (NCBI taxonomy): Eukaryota > Fungi > Ascomycota > Sordariomycetes > Hypocreales > Ophiocordycipitaceae > Tolypocladium > Tolypocladium amazonense. The sequence continues at coordinate 236,586 of JALHCE010000133.1, forward strand.
AGTCTTCCGAAAAGTGTGCGCAAAGAGGACCTTAACAGGAGCTTAGATCCAGCTTGAATATACGGAGACACTAAAGTCGAGGGTGCCATCGCAAAGTGCTCACATGCAGGTGACAATAGGTCGAGTGACCAGCGTTGCGTATGTGCCGGCGCTACGCATTGTCGTCTGAGACTTGCCGCTTCGAGTGCCGCGGGCTCCAAGGCCGCGTCAAGGTGAGATTCTTCGACACACGTGACGCAGTCGATTGTGAATTCCATTCTCATAAGCGCAGATGACTACGAAGAGTCGCATTCTGCAGGGGAAACGGTGTCTGACAAATGATTAAACTCCAAGACTGCCTGCAGACTGTGGATTGGTCCAATGACAATGACCACCTTAGGTACCAGTTTGTGCTACCACCGTAGTGGACATCGGTGCCAGTGATGCGGCGGATAATACTACCGCCACCTCGTGAGCGAGAATCGGCGATGTCATGCGCAACCGAAATCAAACTGCTCGCATTCCAGCATTCCTGCCGGCTATGCGATGCTACAGCCGTGTAAGTCACCGCGGCGCTTTACCCGAGCTACCCTAGACCTCAGTTCCTCGAGCATGCTGACATGATAGCCGCGGGGGTATTGGCTGCCCCCCTAGCGGTGCGCCTGTCGGGCCCCACAGCTTACATACACCAAGCTCCAGCTCAGCTTCGGCCAGGAACAGCGACAGCTCCACGTTCGACAGTCGCCAAGCGCAGCAACCATCGACATGCGACGCACACTCCAATCGGCCCTGCTGCTGGGCCTGTCGACCCTCGCGGCTGCCGTATTCAAGGACGAGGTCGGCGATATCGACTTCCACTACTCCCTCGTCGGCCTCCCCCAGCCCTCGTCCACCTTCTTCCACCGCCCGCGCCACGAGGACAAGGCCAGCCTGCTGTACACCCTCAGCGACGTCGGCGTGCTGGGTGCCGTGAACCCCAGCAATGGCGAGCTTGTCTGGCGGCACCAGGTCGCCGACGACGTCACGAATGGCAGCGGCGGCCACCTGCGCGCGCCCGAGGGGGAGGACTGGGTCGTCGCGGCCCACGGCTCGCGCGTGCAGGCCTGGGATGCGCTGACGGGCCGCAACATCTGGCAGATGGAGTTTGCCGGCGAGGTCAGGGACCTGGAGATTTTGGACATGACGGAGACGGCGAGAAAGGACGTGCTGGCGCTGTTCGACGAGAACGGCCAGACGGTCCTGCGCCGCCTGCACGGGGCCGTCGGCACCGTTGTCTGGGAGTTCCGCGAGCGCACCAAAGATGTGCCGTTGCAGATTTCGAATAACATCGCCAGCATCTTCGTCGTCGGTCTCCATGGTTCGGACGCCTCTTACAACCTGAGGGTCACGTCCCTCGACACGGCGACTGGCCACCGGGTAGATCAGTGGACGGTGGGCTCCAAGGGCGATATCCACGGCCCCCAGGATGTCATGTTCGTCGGCGCCAACTCGGCTGCACCAATTGTCGCGTGGGCGAACAGCGGTCTGGCCAAGCTCACCGTCAACGTCCTGGGGAGCAAGTCGAAGCAGGACTTTCACTTGCCGCCTGACGCTACGTCCGTGCAGGTCCACGCACCTCATCTGGCGCAGTCACAGCCCCACTTCCTCGTGCACATCCAGACCAAGTCGGATGAGCAGGGCGAGAAGACCAACAAGGCCATCGTTTTCCATACCGACCTGAAGACGGGCCAGAGCAATCTTGCCTATGAGCTGCCGTACTTCCGCGGCGAGGGCGCCTTTTCTACGAGCTCGGATGGCGCGAATGTCTACTTCACCCAGATCAGCAGCGAAGAGACACTCATTGTGTCTTCCGAGTCGCACGGTATTCTTGCCCGTTGGCCGATCAAGCAGGACGCCCGCGTTAGCCCGGCCCAGGCCGTATCTGATGTCATTAAGAAGCCTGGAGGACAAGAGTTCGCCATCCGTTCGGCGATCGTTACCAATTCGGATGACTGGACGTTGATTCGTAATGGCGAGAAAGACTGGACCCGGCACGAGGGCTTGTCTGGCGCCGTGGCTGCGACTTGGGCTGAGATCCCAGAGGGTGAGGAGCTGGCCAAGGTGCTGGCTGAGGAAGCTCACACCAGCCCACTGGCCGCCTTCATCCACCGCGTCACTCGACACGTTGAAGACTTGCAGTACCTGCCGGGCTACCTGGCCAGCATTCCTGGGCGTGTGGTGAACAGCATTGCCGGCGGAGAGGTCGTGGGCAAGAAGGAGGGCCTGCATCGAGACACCTTTGGCTTCAACAAGATTTTGATCATCGCCACTCGCCGAGGCCGCTTCTACGGTCTCGACAGCGGCAACCACGGCAAGATTATCTGGACGCGGAACTGGTTCCCCCGGGACGCAAGCAACCCGCTGGTGGTCAAGGGGCTCATCTCGGACGACAACGAGGGCTTCGTCGTCATGCACGGCGCCGAGGGAGAACATGTCTCCTTCAACGCCAGCACTGGTGCTACCCTTGGAGCGCTCCCTGCATCCTGCGACAAGCCTCGCGTGAGCAGCGTGGCCGTCATCGACAGCGAATCCAGCACAGCCCTGCTCCCCCTTGGACCTGATGGACTGCCCACAGAGAGCCTTCCCGCAGGCTGGGATTCTGAGCAGACCTTCGTCGTCCGAGGCGATGGCGAGGTGCTGAAGGGTGTCAAGTTCAACAACGAAGGCAGCAAGGTCGTCAAACAGGAGGTGTGGCAGTTGCAGGTCCAGCCTGGTCAAAAGATTCTTGAGATTGCTACGCTGCCGTCGCACAACCCGATTGCGTCGATAGGCCGCGTTCTCGGCGACAGACGCGTCATGTACAAGTATCTCAACGCCAACGGCATCGTCGTCGCGATCGCTGACGAAGCGGCCAAGACGCTCTCAGTCCAGCTGGTGGACACGGTTTCTGGCCAGATCCTCGCTTCTCAGGTCTACAGCGGCGTCGACTCGGCCAAACCGGTGTCCTGCACCACGGCCGAGAACTGGTACGCCTGCTCGTTCTTCGGCGACTACACGCTTGATGACGACAAGGACCGCGCCATCAAGGGTTACCAGGTGGTCGTCTCGGACCTCTACGAATCCCCGGAGCCCAACAGCCGCGGTCCGCTGGGCGAGTCTGCCAACTTCTCATCGCTGAACCCCGTCGACAGTCCCACGGGTGTGCCGCTCCCATGGGTCGTCTCGCAGGCCTATGTCATCTCGCAGGAACTGAACACTCTGTCGGTCACGCAAACGCGCCAGGGCATCAGCACTAGGCAGCTTGTGGCGTATCTGCCGCAGGCCCGTGGCATCCTGGGCTTGTCGAGGCACGTCCTCGACCCGCGCCGACCAGTCGGGCGGGACCCCACGCCGGCGGAGATGGAAGCGGAGATGCTGATGAAGTACACGGCCGCGCTGGAGATCGACCCCCGGAACATCCTGTCGCACGAGCGCGACGTGCTGGGCGTCAAGGGCATCGCGGCCACGGCGGCGACGGTGGAGAGCACGAGCTTGCTGGTGGCGTACGGCGTGGACGTGTACGCGACGCGGGTAGCGCCCAGCGGCGTGTTTGACATCCTCGGCAAGGGCTTTGACAAGATAACCCTGGTGGGCACGGTGGCTGCCCTCTTCGCGGGTGTCATGTTCCTCGCTCCTCTGGTAGGCTTTCCCCCCTTGAAATGTACAAGAACACCACTAACGTTATGGATGCAGGTTCGGAGGAAGCAAATCGACAGGCGGTGGGAGGCGTTTTTGTAACATGCACGAATAGACGTGGCGAGTAATAGACGACAGTTGTATTGTTCATTGCTGCTCCGGACATGACCCTCATACCCGTGACTCGTTTCTAACCCTCCCTCGCCCGCCATCTTCCGTTCTCTCTTCCGTTCTCTCTTCCGTTCTCTCTTTCGTTCTCTCTTCCGTTCTCTGTTCCGTTCCCTCTTCAGTTCTCTCTTCCGTTCTCCCGTCTCACGCCTCGGGCCAGTTGTCATTGACCGTCACGCAGCTCCCATTCACGCTCTTGGCCATGCCGTCGCCGCACAGGAACACGACATAGCGCGCGACGTGCTCCGTCGGGACACACCGCGTCCCCGGCATCGTCGCCATCATGCGCTCCATGCCCTCGCGGTTCAGGCCCTCGGCGAACGCATCCCCGATGTTGGTCGTGTCCATGCCGCCCAGCAGCAGCGCCACGCTGTGGATGCCGCTCGCCGCGTACGAGCCCGCCGTGTTGCGCGTCAGGCCCAGCAGCCCGTGCTTGGAGGCCGTGTACGCGACGCCGCCCGACAGCCCGCGCACCGACGCGTTGGACGCGACGTTGAGGACCGCGCCGCCGGGGGGCGTCTGCGCCTGCATCGCCCGCACGGCCGCCTGCGTGACGAGGAAGGGCGCCGTGAGGTTCACGGCCAGCACGGCGTCCCAGAGCGACTTGGCGCACGAGCCGGCGGGGTCGAAGCGGTCCATGATGGCGGCGTTGTTGACGACGATGTCCAGACGGTGGAACTTGTCCACAGTCGCGGCGACGAGCTTGGTTACAGAGTCCTCGTCGGTGACGTCTGTCTGGAGGGCGAGCGTGCGGTCGGCGTGCTCCTGCAGTTTCTCCCGCGCGGTGGCTAGGCGCTCGGCGTGGATGTCGCAGATGACGACGTTTGCGCCCGCGGCGAGGAGTGCGGTGGCGATGTTGAGTCCTAGGCCGCCGGCCGCGCCGGTGACGAGTGCAGTCTTGCCGGTGAGGGACATGGCGCTTGCTTTTCCGATAGGAGACGGGGGACTCGGCCGAGTAGCGGATGGATGAGCGAGCGCCTTGACACTTTCATCCTGTCTCCTCTTGCGGGAGCGCTCCGTCGCTCTTATACCCGCAGCGCAGCATCGCACAGACAGCGCGGCGGCCCGGGCAGCGCAGCGCTTCACTCCCCTCCGCGTAGTCGTATTCGCATCGTCGCACGCTGCGTGAGCCCGCCCCCGCAGGCTACATTCGCACGGAGCGCCCCCCGGACGCGGCGGTCCGTTCGGAACCCCTGCCAAGTGTCACCGGCCCGCTCTTGGAAGCGCCGGGCCGGGGTGGGTCCGCAACACGAATACGAAGGCCAGGGGGTCGGATCGGGACGTGGAGGCGGACTTGAGATATTAGCTTGAGGAGGGCATTTGCCTCGGACAGAGCATCATGGATGGTTGAGTTTTGTCACTCAGGCCCCTTGTCCCTGGCAGATGGATAATGTTCTTTTGCACGCTACGCAGAAAAGTCGAGTGAAGCCATTGACTGGTTCATTACCCAAAGCAGCTCTGCTGTCGTGGGTCCTTGATGCCATTTATTGGAAAACGATAAATCATTGCTCGCTGACCATACCATGTATATCCTCTCATCTGTCCCTCTGTATCCGGCTCAGCATTCCCCGTCCCAGTTCTTCTTTATCCACTCGGCTAGCGCGGACGTCACCGTGCCGTTCATGTATACCTTCACGTCCTTGTCGCTGTAATCTCCGCCGCTGAACTTGAGCGCCGGGATGATCCACGGCTGCACAAAGTCGATGAAGACCAGGTCCACCGTCTCGGGCTTGCCGTCCTCGGGGAAGCCAATCTCGGCCTGGATGCAGTTGGGCACGCTGTAGAATTTGACCGCCTTGTGGACCGTGTCGTCGCCGTCGCTGCCAATGTCGTCCTTGGTCGTGTACCCGGCGATGAGGTCCGGCTCCCGCACGCTCCGCAGCTCCAAGCGAGGTTCTTCGTCGGCTTCGTCATTGTCGTCATCATAGATATGTGCTGCGTCCGCCGGGAACATCTGCTGCGGGATGGTCATGAACTTGGTGTCCGCGCCGTGCACATCCAACACCTTGCCCGCGCTATTCAGCAGGCCCAGCACCTTGCTGGCAACCTTGTAAGGCACGTCGGGCACGTAGCTGAAGCCGCTGACAAAGGGGCTAACGATATATGTGCTGTCGCGCGTGAAAGGGCCCTTGAAGATGTCGAAGCGCACACCGCCCGTGTTCATGATGGCGAGTCGCGGCTTGTCCTTGCGCTCCTCGTTGACCACGACGTCGGGAAACACCTCGTCCTGGATCCACGAGAAGATGCTCTCGTTGCTTGGGAACTTGGCCCTGCTCATCCACAGGTCCCTGGGTGCGCACCCGTAGGTGTGGTCCAGGCTCATGGCTTTCCTGGCGTCCGCAATCATCTGACTCACACGCTTGCCGTCGGACGTGGCAAAGTCTGTGTCGTTGCGGCCCGTGTGGTAGTACATGCCGTATAAGTTGTTGTCGATGTACTTTCTAGTAAACTTGAGCGACGCTTCTGCCGACACTTCCTTCGGCGACTCCTTCTGCTTGATACCGTCAACAGACATGAAGCCGATAGTCTCCAGGTAGCGTCCAGATGCCATGGCAAACGACTGGGAGTCGTAGCTAAGCGCGTCCCGCACGTGTGCGTGCCCGCCAAAGAAAAGAATGGGGGTATGCCAGTTTTGCTTTCGCAGCGCCGTGAAGATGGTGCGGAACTCTTCCATGCGCAGGCCGACGTGTCCGGCAACGACAAAGAGGTCGGGCTTCTCGCGCATGGCATCTTGGAACCATTTCTCCTTGATGGTCTCGGCCACGGGCTGGACGACGGTGTTGTTGGCGTTGCCCGTGAAGTCAAAAACGAAGCCAAACGCGACAATCTCGAGGCCCCGGTTCTTGGTCTTGAACTTGCGGTAGCGCTGGGCCAGCGGCTTGCGCTCGCCGGTGGCGGAGTCGATGTAGTCGAGGTTCGAGGCGATGTAGTTATCCTTATAGTTAGGCACCGTCGTGTTGTGCTCGCGGTCGGCCGAGTAGGCCTGATACAGCTCGTGGTTGCCGATGGTCACGATGTCGACTTGCTGCTCGGCGTAGATGTCGTACTGGAAGAGGCCTTTGGGTGTCGAGGCGTCGTATAGGCCGTTGCCCTCGATGCGGTCGCCCGTATCGACGAGGAGGAGGTCGGCGCCGATGTCGTCGGCTCGCTTGCGCATGTGATGGGTGAATGAGACGTAGTCGCCCCAGTCTGCCGAGTACTGCGGTCTGCGTCGGTCAGCTCAGGTCGATACATACAAATCGCTGGGCGGCAACGCACTCCAGGAGATGGCCTCCCAGCCAGCCGTGGGTGTCGGTCGTGTGCAGAAAGTTGAGTTGGCCCCAGGTCAGGTCGCGCATCGGGGCGGCGACGGGCTCGGGGGCGCCCGGCTGTGCCGCGTGCGCGACGAGGGCGAGCGCCGCGCCGAGAAGGGAGCTTCGGATCATGGCGGGTTCGTCAATGCAGCTCCATCAACATGAAGCGGACTACGATGCTCGGGTGTGCGATGGGTGTTGTCTGGAGGAGGAGCTTGGAGGGAGGTCGAGGTCGATGCGACACTGATGGCTGGTTGGCCTGCTGACATCACCGCGTGCGTCCATCGCCACTCCAGGCGGGTGCGACACGAAGCCACCCCGAAACTCACGTGCCAACTCTTTCGGCCCCTTAGGGGGTAATTAAGGCACTGAATTTATTTTTTAGAACTCTACTCCGCGTAGTGAAAGTCATCGCAAACGCCTTCGGAATGCTTCGACCCCCGACAGAATCCGGCGCAAAGCGGCCGTCTACGGAGTAAGCTCCAAGCTAATCGGCGGCGTACTGATAAGGCAGTGTGGGCACCTCCCAGGGTCCAGTGACTCCAGTCGCCTCTCCTCATACGCTAATAAGGGTCCTCGATGCGGAGGCATACTCGTAAGCAAAAAGACACAACTTCTTCAGTGGCGAGCGGCGTAGGCAACCTGGGAACCGCTCTGCCAGGCTCTGTTGACCTGGCGCGCTGGGCGGACTCCATACTTCCAAGGCTGTTTGTGTCAGATCAGCCACGCAACGGCCCTGAGAAACCTCCCGCAACCGACACTGAGACTCGGGCTCGGGCTGGTCTGTGTCCGACTGTCAGATGGAGCAATAAGCATCCGGTCCACAAGTTCCGTACTTGTATGCAGCGCTCGAGGCAGCGTCGGCGCTTGTGCCTCTAATCGTCGAGATAGATCAACGTCGTTTCCTGCCCTCGCTTCTCCAAACCGATGCGTGCGAGTTCGGGACTTGGAGCTACCAATTCGAGCTTCTGAAGCTCCGCCGCTCGTATGTGTCGGGTTCACGCTCTTGCGGCGCATGCTTCCGGAGCGCCACAGGGGGGTTGCGCCAATCCACTTAGAGCTTCATGCAGCGAGTTTCTGTGCCGCTAAAGGCGGCTCCACGCGCTTCTGCCGCGTGTTGCTGCTAGCCTGACGGAGGTCGAACCCGCGCCGGGTCTCGCGGCCGCTGGTGCCGGGTACGAAATACGACCTGCCGGTTCCAACAGGCCGTTCAAGCATCGCTCGCAGATCTGCACAACTCGGCCGTGGCGTTGCCGGAGGCTTATAAGTCTGGCGAGGGACCTCGACGTAGTTGACATTCCGGATGACTCTGCTTCAGGCCGCGACATCGTCCTTATCTCGAAGCCCTTTTCTTCCTCAACGGTTGGAGCCTGCATGTAGGCTTTCTGAGTCACCTCTGCAGACCTACGACTGTCGGCGGCAACTCGACGAGTGAAGAGCCCCTGGATTGTCTCTTTGGATATACTCAGGGGGGACGATTGGCTTGGCCTGGAAGCCAACGACATAGAAAGCGCCCATGCCGTCCAATCAAGGTGAGCGTTCATGTTGTGATGCCACCCGCATTTTTCTATCAACCACCCGGGGCTGAAATACTTGTCCCGCTCCCGTGCCCCTTCACCATCGGTTCCAAACCCAGGCTTGGGACGTGCAGGTTACGCCGTGACTGCATGCTGATCGTTCTTAGTACCAGCGCTTGCGACAGCACTCACGGCCAAGTCGGAGGCAGAGTGCCTCCAGCTCCTCGCCCAGGAGCTGTTGTCTCTTCCGGACCGAGAGCTCCCCGTACCCCAGACTGACGACACCTCACCCGAGGGTGGCCAAATGACTCCTGTGACCAGTAAGTCCTTGACTTCATGAAATCTACCAGGAGACTAAGGTGGATTCGCGCAGCCTTCGAGCGTGAACCATCCAAGGGCACGTCCACCAATGTCATGATTGCCAAGACGATCCGGGCGGCCATGTCGCATATCAGCACGACACCCTAAATGACGCATGTCCTTCATGGGCTTCAAAGTGGATGCAAAAGGTTCATTCCACGGAGGCATCTGGGCCCATCGTGGACGAGGCACAGAGCATGCTGGTTTCGAAGCCATGACGCGGGGGTGTAATGGGACTATTGCTGGGCATTCCAGCATAAGGACGACGACAGATTTGAAATTGCAGCGTCATTCATATCCTACGAGAATTCTCGCCTCATTGCTACTTTATATCCAATAATCCTTGACGTTAACTGTCTGGATGATGGATAGGAAGATGACGAATAGGAAGCTTATGTACATAGAAATGTCAGAACGCAAGTTACATTTAGTGACAGGTTCGGAAGCTTGGAAGTTATGACTGTATGAAGAGAAGCAGCCTAAGTTACGTAGTAGTAGAAGCAAGCATGGAGCGTCCTGCCGGTCTCTGCGTTATTCTTGCGTTAGCTTGGTCAATAACCTATCCGACTAACATGAACGGGTCTTAGTGGTGACTTGAACCGGCGGCGATACCCTCCAGTCGCATACTCGTACTTGCTGCCTATACGGACTATAGTATTAGACTTTGTAACGTCAGTAACGTCATAGGAGACACGGCAAACGGGCGAACAGCCGAGAAACCGGGCACCTGTATTCACTCAGTGACGACGTAGCCCGACCTTTGCACGTATGGCCACGCAAATGAATGAAGACTGTCTAGACTTTCTATACTGGTTGCTGACGTTGCAAGGCTAGTCTGCCTCGTCGGCATGCAATATTTGCCTGTACCGGCCATAAGTCCTCCTGTGCTAAAGTCTACTGCAAGATATGGTCTCGTCGTTAGAGAGCCCCCTGGCAGAGATTTGCTTACACATACCTTGCTCAAAACAGTGTGCAGAGAACTTTCCGAAAGAATATTCGGTACTTGCCGCACTGTAAGCATTATGACAACTTACCAAAAAAAGACTTTTGTAACGAGTGGTACCGCATACGATACTTCCTCATTAAGCCATCCTATTCGGACAGCTCAACATTACTGTGACAAATTTGTCAAAGCCTTCAAAGATCTACTGTCTTGTGTTGCATCCGTCAGGTCATTAACATATATGGCTGCTGCTACATAGGCAACAAAGAGAAACACTACACTCTCATTTCGGAGCTTTCCGCTGGCCATAGTCCAGAAATAAATAAGCATAAGCTTTTGCTGAAAAGCCCTTTGGATACTTACGATCTGGCAGTATAAACCACTGTACGCAGCAAAAAACTTCATTGCAGCCAAGGACGGCATGGTATCTTGGCCCCGGTGATAGCAGTCTTGCCTGATTGATAAAGTTACCTTTCGAGATAGTCGCGAGCGGCTATGACATTCAACGATCCACGCAAATAAATAGCAACAGAGTGTTCCGACGCCCAGACATGCTGTCTTCTCTTACTTCTGCTTCGCAACTTCCAAGAGTGAAGATAGCAATTCTCAAGTTATTTAGCACCCAAATTAGTTTTCATTCAAGTTATTTAGCTCCAAGAAGCTCAGTATGGCCTACACCAAAACTAGAGACCTTGAACAGTCTGGCCTGAGCTTGATAGAAGCTGGCGCGATTTTCAATTCTCAAGAGTCCAATTCAAATTCTAAACAGTTGTCTGCAAGCATGAGCAAAGCCGGGGCAGCTAGGAGGCGATTACACCCCGCTGCTGGAGGGGGGTCAACAAAACGAACAGCCCGCGTTGTTGTCGCGAACGAGACACATGACTCCCTAGTTGAAGTTTCTGTTATTCACAGATATGGCGGCAAATATCAAGATCGGGGCGATTGGGTTGAGCTCTCTTCCGGGGAGACTTCGTCAGAGATGAACATTACATACAAGACGGGGCCTTATGAGGAAGATGAAAATGGTTGGGCGGTTTCCTGGTATAGTCCGCAGAGAGATGTTTTGTGGTACTCGGATCCGAACAATTTGCGAAAGGCAATTAATCAACTAGAGAAACAATCGCCGGAGCTCGTTGCAGGCTTGCTGCGGACTGTGAACGATAACAAATGGAAAATTGACGATGCCGAGACAGATTATCAGCAGATCCCAGCAGAATTAACCAACGGGGTCGAGAAAGCCATCACAGGCCTCATACTCAATGACGAATACACTCCAAGATTCAAGAAACATGTTCTACGCGAGGTAGACGAGGGCGAATTGACCATGATTGTTATCAAGAGCGATCACTCCGTACGCTTCGAGTCGATTTCGAGCAGGTCAGATACGATAGCCCACTCAAAAACTCTACTCCTTCCCACGCCACCACCCTCCCCAAGCCAAGCAACTGTATATGGGGTTGGAGCAAACAAGAGAACCGCCAAGGCTGTGGTGCAAAATGATACCTCGCAGCCATTGACCGCGGTCTCGCTGGTCCACAAGTACAGCAGCTTGTACGTCAATAACAAGGACTGGCCTACGATTGCCCCACGTGGGACGTCATCGGAAATGCCAGTGACGTACCACACGGGTTTTGGAACTACTGGGACAGATTGGTGGTTGCTGAAGTGGCACAGCAAGGACATGAAAACTCTTTGCTACTCGAATCCTAATAATTTCCAAAACCTAGTTAATATGCTCGAAAAACTAGCACCAAAAATTATTACGTGGGCGTTGGAAGCTCTGGCGAAGATGGCCCTTGAGGACGAGGCCGGGAACGTGGATCCGGAGAACGAGAAGATAGCAAAGGAACTAGCCGGCGAGGTTGGCGAGGCAATTGCTAAGGCAACTCTTAGCCCGGAATCAACGGTGGGGTTTAAAGCGCACATGCTGAAGGAAAATGATGAGAATCAGGTGACAAAAATCATTGTGAGAGATGATAGGTCGATGACGCTTGAGTCCAAATCCGGAAAGTCCAATACAGTCTGGACAGCACAAGAGCTCAAGGCACCGCCAAAGATGTATGCCGAGACGGTGGAACCTCAGTTTGCACCTTCAGCGGCAGCTTTGAAAACAAGCAGAAAGGCCAGGGTTACCGTCATCAATGAGACTAAGAAGCCATTGATTGCAGTCGCCGTTGTGCACAAGTATAGCAACCTCTTCAAAGACAATCAAGACTGGGCTTCCGTACCGCCTGGAGGGGAATCCTCAGAAATGGAGGTAAGGTACAATACCGGCCTCACGACCGGCCTTGACTGGTGGGCAATCACATGGTACAGCGAAGACATGAAGACGGCCTTCTGCTCCGCACCGCAAAACTTTCGCGGGCTGGTGGATTGGCTGGAGAAGATTGCCCCTAGCGCGATCTCATACGTCGCAGCGGCAGTTGCCGGGGGTCTACTCGTCGAGACGGGCCCGGTTGCAGCAGTTGCTGCAGTCGCGGCTCGCGAGATCGCGAGAGCGACTGTAAGTAAAATGCTCAATAACGAAAGTACGAAAGGGTTCAAGGAGCACATGCTGGAATCTGAAGACGAGAATGAGGTGACGAGGATTATTGTGCATGCGAATGGAACGATTACGTTTGCTTCCAAGTCTGGCAAGTCTGAAACAAAGACGGCTTCGAAGCCAGTTGAATTTGATACGGACAAGAAAAGTGCTTTTTGATGCGGTTCTGGACTTATTCCTAAGGTTCCATTTTCCAAAGCGTTAATTAAAAACAGGAAGTAATGTTAAAAGTATTATTTTTAATTCTTGCCCCTGATTACCGTAGATTATAAAACGCATTCCTATCTAATTAAACTATATGAGTCCCTGTCCAAGTTCTATTACAGGGCACGTTTTATCTTTTTTTCTTATTACTTTACTTTTAATTTTATATTTAAGTATATCTAATATAGCCGAGAGATTTACTACTCTATATTCTTTTAAATAGTCTTATTACTAATTCTTAAGTATTTCTAACTATCTTTATATTACTAGCTTCCTCTATACCGACCTCCGGTTTATTAGTATTATCTATTTTACTACTTCTTAGAAGTTTTATATATTAAAAAATTAAACATTACTTATTCCTACGTAGTATGCATTTAAATATCCTTGCAAACGCTCCTTTGCATACCATCTAGCCGTATATACAGATTAATGACAGAAAGCGCTGTTGTAGCCACCGAATCGGGTAATAGGTGTCGCCGCTTTTGGTGGCCTTGACAGTGAGGGCTGGCACCGCCCGCGAAGTAACCCATCTAACGAATTGAAGCGAGGCAGATACGATCGACAGCTGTCGAAAAGTGCGGGGCCTCCGTTACTTCGCCGCGGCGCCATGAAGACCTAGCCGAGGCGATGCCCAGCGTCGCGTCGTCGCTACGCACCGCACTCGCCCACGGAGACACCACGTCACCACCGCGGGCGTAGAGACGACGACGAGTGCGGAGCTAGCTCTTTAAAAAGCGGTCGTACAATTCTATGAGCGGCCAGTGTCACCACAAAGGTATTCGCGTACCCTCACGGTATTAGCTTTAAACCTGATCTCCGCATTGCGCTAGCAGCATACATATTCATCACTAAACGTAAGAGACGCCCTGACCTCTCTGCCAACATAAACCTCCGGTTTATCCCTTGGGAACCCAAACCGTTACACTCTAAAGCCATATATATCCCATTAATAAGCGCATTCTCTCGCAAACAAAGCGCTGCATCTTCTCACAATGTTATCTTTAGATCTTCTCTTTGACCCTGCCATTCTGCTATAGCTTCGACCATTATCTCTTGAACTTGCTATCGCATCTGGGTTTTGCGTTCGTCCTTCCCAAATCGTGAATGTGCCACTCCGGCGCCAAATTGGCTGGTTGTCTGTATATAACTTGATCACTGTATTTCCGCTATATAGAAACTAAGTATAAGCCTTATATTACCTATTGTCCCTCTAGTTATCTCGATGATACTTAACGCTTCGTCCTCTTATGACCTTTACGCGCCGAACAAACGGTTCTATGAGATTTAGTCGTATAATAACAGTCATCGTTAAAGTGATAACACTAGAAAATTTGTAAGTAAGAAGCATGGCAAGTTTCAGCTCCTAATATACTTACTAAATACTCCTCTTCGCAAGTCTTACGTCCCTTCGTAAATGTCCACCTTTGGGCCCTCTTATATTCACCGCCAACAAGCTTTGCTTGGTGCAACCCATCTTTACGCATACCGCTGACTGAGCATATCTGGGTATCCGGATTACATTTCTAATGCTTTGGGGTTAGTGTCTTCATTTATTATAAAGAGCTAGGTTTAATCTTTTACTCACACCATACCAGACTCTCTCGTATGGGAAAAGAGCAATTTCGTCCGGGGGGGGCATATGACGTCTTGAGTATTTTGCAAGGGGAGCCTTATAAATATAAATCTCTGAGATGGGTATAGACGGAAAGGAGACAGGGTCGTCCGGAGCCGGTGGAAACGGAAGAGGGACAGGGTTGTCCGGATCCCAATTTATACCATCGTTAGGGAGCGGTTCAAATACAAAACCAGGGTCATTAGGGTCGGGCAGGGGCAGGTCGATCCATGTCAGGTCGGGATCTTGCGGCGCAGAGTCGGAGGATCGGGGAGAGAGAATACCCTTAATAGCAGAGTCGGTTGTTGCTCGCGGCTGAGCGGCTCGGAAGGCGGTGAGGAATGCGAAGCAGGGGAAGGCGGCTCTGTATCTCATTTTCAGACCGGGATGTGAGGGGAAAGAATTAGAAAGCTAAAGAGTATAGGGAGCCAGATTAACAATATAAATACTTACCATGGCCTCTATAGACAGTAACTAAATATCTCAATATTACATTTTCTCGAGAGATATCACGGACCAACACTAGAACCGTGTGACATAGTTCTATGACGTGTAACGGCAAAAGGTTAGCGGAAGGTCGACCTCTATTAATAGCTAAGGCTATGACCAGCCGCGGAGCCGAGTGTTTTGAAATTACGATCCGAAATCGTGCGCCATTTACACTCTCCATGCGTTTAGACAAAGCTAACTAAGCATACGAGTACACCGAAATTATGTTTCGGCCATAAATAACTCCTAAATTTAAAACGCGGCTAGTTGATTCGATCGCAATAGTGAGGCTTACTCCCAAGTCGACGAAGGAGATATATGTCGGTGTACGTAGGTTCGTCCATAGCGATCCTTTCTAGCTGTCGAGCGAGAAAGATAATCACAACAATAGATAGGTCAGAGAAGCTCGCACAGGGTCAATTGAAGCTATTCCTTCGTTGTTAAAGCTAACTTCTTGCAGCCGGTCTGTCTGTGCAAAAAGGCCGCGTAAGAAGGGGCACAGTCCGTGCCTCCATCACGTGTTGGCCGCTAGCCCTAATTAGGCAGCCCCTAATTACTCCGTACGACGTATCGATCTAACAGGTCCCAAGTTCCAACGGGCGAAAATGGCAGCCATACTCGTATCCCGCCTCAGAGACAGCAAAGGTACCTACTTGCGAAGTACGCACGACTGATACGGCCGCAAAGCAGGTGGAGCCGAGCAGCCTGGCCGTTGCGTGAAATGCCCGTCTCGCTTGGCTAATTGCACGCGGCTGAACTAGACGTCGGGCTTCTGAGCAACATGCCATGCGCAGGGCGCGGGACGGCAGGCGGACATAAGGCGACGCAACATCGCAGCAAGCAGCCTCTGGCGCTAAAAATCCCCTCGTCTGCCTGCGGCCGTATCTCTCTACAAATTCTAGTACAATTGAATGGCTCCTGCGCCGTAGTATCGCGAAGATGACGGAGATGGCCCCATTGCTAGGGTTTCCTTCTTCCGGCGACCAGCAGTATATTGACACCGGCAGCTAATTAGCGCAGGCTGTCCCAATAGCAGCAATGGCGCCGAGCCCGATGGGGGATGCCACCATTCCCAGTGGGTGCAACAGTATGTTCCAGACTACAACTTATATTACCTTGTTTCCAGATAGGTTTTAATTTATGTAGCGAGATCAGGCAGTTGGCCAACCAGGAGTTTCTGCAAACCAACGTGCGCGATAACAAATCTGACCTTGGGCGAAATTTGAGTAAGATCCGGACCGCAAAACATTGATTTGTCGCGCAAGGGCGGACTCATCTCCCCAAGGTGCTTGAGTGTACACTGCAGTCCCGTTTGGGTGCAGGCTGATGCTCTTTATATCAGAGTATTCCAAAATCTCCCCATTTCTTCCCTTTCTCGCAGCCACATCGGCTTCCACCGGGTGAAACCCATACAAATACTCATGGACCAGTGTACGCTCATCGTGTTCAAACTCGAGGGTTGAGAGATCAAAGGCATGAATACCTCTATCCATTGGAAATATGAGAACACGAGAGGATGGGACGGGAACTAAGTCGTGAGGTCCGTTCCACCATTTGGCAAATCTGCCTGTCCATTCTGTGTCCAAATGCTTTGCAAATGTCATGACTTTGCTGAAAGATTTCCGTAGCTTTTTGCTTTCTTTTATGTACCTGTATCCCTCAATAACGCCGTAAGATACGCCTCCGGTTCCATCAGCTGCGTCTGTATTGCCTGCTGCCCATAGTGTTTGATCCTTCTCGTCCCAGATCATCCCATGAATTGCGCGAATACCAGTTAACTTTTGGATCGGCTCAGAGTTATTTTTTCCTCTGATTATATCGTATATCCAAATACCCGCGTTACTGTCCTGGCTTGTGGACGCTATGGCTAGCAGTCCTCCCGGTAGCATCTCAAGTGTATGTGCACGCACTAGTTCACTATCTAATAAGACCCAAAAAGAAATGACGCCATCGCTACTTGTTCCCGGCGCGTAATTAATGACAAGGGCTGAAGAACCTATTATTGCCAAAACGCTTTTACCTTGCGAAGCAAATTTTACCTCGGTTACAGACCCACCGTTTTTTATAAACATTTGTAAATAAGGGTTAAGCGATAGTGACCTCAGATGGGAGTCCCAGAACCAGTGGACGCGCCAAGACTTGTCGTCTAAGTCGCTGGTTTCATTCTCCCAAATTTCTATGCGTGGCCAACTGCTGTAAACGCCCGTAATAACACGATACGTTCCTGGCATTGTTTTTTATAAAGAGTAGAAATTAATTAGTTTTCAGTAGTTTTAATACGTTTGAATACGTATTTTATAATATAAATAATAGTATATAGAGTCTTATAATTATAGAATAAGAGTAAAAGTAAAAAGTAGGAGTAGATTAAGAAGTAGGATTATATTACTTCTTTATTAAAATCGAAATATAAAGTAATATTATAATAAAGTAAGGTTATTATAGATACGGTAAAGACAAAAGAGGTCGCTAGGAATAAGCAGACCGAGCAGTAAGATTAATATAAGTCTAAGGCTTAACTTCGTTAAGCTCTAGGTAAGACATTCTTTACCTTATATTTTATAAATTATACGCTATTTCCCTCTATAATGTTAGTCCTATAACGTAGGGATATTTTTTATTTAGAGTTACTAACTGTATCCCTTCTGTGTCTTTATAATTTAACCTTAATACAGCTTTAAATATTTAATTATTTAGTAATAAGTTACTTTTTTCTTATATATACTTTATATTAAGATACAAGCATCGCTCGTACAGGCGTGTTTAAAACTTAGGCCCTTACTATACCGGCTTCACCGGCACGCTAACCAGCCCACAGACCTGCCTCTACAGCAGCTATCGTTGTTACCGCAGATTATAGAACGCATTCCGCATTCGATTGCATTATTTGGGTTTCTATCCGAGTCTTATTACGGGGCGCCTTAAACGAGGAAAGGGTGAATGACTTCGTTAAGGTTGGAAGTCGCCGTGGGACAGTTTGCCTTGTAATATTCAGCCGTCTATCGATATGACAACATCTTCTAGAATTAGTACGATGAGCTGAGAAGGCAAGTCCGAGCCCTTCAGTGGCGAGTCAAAACGCTGTGGTACAGTGAAGTGTTGAGTATAATGTTGTTACCGGATGGATATCGGCAGTTTGAATCTTACTGTGCTGCACTTGAAACGGAGCTTGTAGAAAGAAACTTATATAGCTAACTTAATATATAATATCAGGCTATAGTAACTGCCTACAAGGGTTACAGTGTAAGAAAACAAGTAATGGAAACCTACCAAAACTAGCCACTATATGTTAAGCACCAAGTGTAATGAGAAACTTTCTGTGGTGTATTATTGAGAAATCAAGCTGACAGAAGAAAACTTGCAGAGATACCTTAATATGAATACTAGTTTAGTAGCTGCCAGAGGCTGCCACTAGAACATAGCAACTACCGTAGGCAGTGGCCGTGTGGAAAGAATCCCTCACGATGTGAAACGTGCTGAAACACGTCCCTGTGTTAGCCTATAGCAGTTGCAGGGGCATGTATATGTATTGGCCGGCGTTCTGGCGTAGCCGACTTGCTGTTGGTGTACGTTTTGATCACGCCTGTACGAGTGATGCCCGTATTGTGACAAGTCCTTAGCAGTCTCATGAACCGTAATACTTTCGTACTTGACTCCAGGGGACGGTTGAAGTGTATTTGGTAGAGTTGTTTCCATGGTCCAGCTAGTGGTAGCGTATGCAACGAGCCCTCGACGCGCGCCGTCCTTAATGTCACTGTCGATATGCATCTGAATACCTCGCAGCATCCCCGGAATTTCCGACTCGATAGCACCGGCTGGTTTCACCTTGGAAAAGCCATCTATGAAAGGCATTTCTTGGTCGTTCGCATCCGGCAAAGTGGCAACAAAAATACCACTAGTTCCGTCCCATGATGTTGTACAAGTCTCAGGGTTCCATGGCGAGACCACCGGCTCTAACTTGGCGCGCTTGTTCTTGAAGGTGTATCTAAGCCCAACCACAGCGTACTTAGAGTCGACGACGATAGGTCGCGGATCGAAGGCGACTTTTTTCGTGACACGGCTTTTATTTCCCTCCGCCCGAGCCGCAAGTTGCGCTTGTCCACCGAGAGCATATATCGAAGGGATGCTGTCCAAGCTCAACTCTGAAGTAGCGTGAAATTTGCCCCTTGTTTGTGCTGTTTCTTTCAAATTTCTGACAAGTGTAGTCTGAGGGATTACCTCGCCGTATCTAATAGTAAGGTTCGGATTGGACTTTGTGGTGGCAGAATATACACTGCAGACAACATGGTTGGAGCCGGGAACCATCAGAAAGCACTGATTGTCACCGAAAGGACTTTCATCGGCCATTCCGTCTAGGATGACGTCTTCTGACCATAACGCATTGGGGATGGTATCCTTACTTGAGAGTTCCGGCGCGGCCATCCGTCGCGTACCTTTTCCGATACCCCACTCGTCCAGGCCCAGGCTCTTGATATACGGCTGAAAAGTATCCAAAAACACTTTTGCCTGCTGCCGAAGGTTCGCCTCGGCCGATTTAGCAATTGTCTTATACTCCATGCCCAGCATTTGTCGAGCCCTGAATAAGATAGCTAGCGCCTGGCTTTGCAGCGAGAGGTATTGGAGGTATATTTTCGCAGGAGCGAGGGTATCGAATTTTCCGTCTTTGACTAGATCGAGTAATGCTTGTATCATAGACGTGCCATACTCACTACTGACTATAACCTTATGCAGACCGAAGAGATTAAACTCTAGTCCGCTATTATCGTTGTGCACTATCTGTCGCGCCCATTCTTCAATCTCTGTGCTGTACGAGGAGCTATACGAGCCGTATAACATAAACCTGGCACTTTCTCTGTGCAAGAGCCGCTGGCCTCTGGTGATAGCTAGCTCAATATTGGTTTCGTAATTGCTCTTCTGGATCAATATCGTGTTCCACTCTGCTTGATGTGCCGATTTTTCTATCTCGGACTTGATCTGTTTCGTCATTTCGGCTATGTCTTGCAGTGTTTGCTCAGCTTTGTCGAGGCGGCTCGCTATCTTTGTAAACCAGGAATCCACATTTTCCCACAGCCCAGAAATTTTGTCCGACACGAGGGATATAGAGATAAGTATTTCCTTCGTATTTTGCCTTTGTTGGTCTAAAATCTGCTGCGCCTGACTTTGTAATTCTCGAGATAGTGTTTGTTGACCATCCTTAGCAGCCTCTCGAGCATCGTCCACCTTTACACCTAAATTTTCCATCCCCTTAGATACTGTCTCGAAATTTTTGTTGATTTTACTCAGCTGATCCTCGATCATAGAGTCTTCTTTCTTAATGCCTAGTAGCTTGGAGATATCCTCCATTAGGTCCTTTGCACTAATGGGTAAACCAATGCCGATGATATCTAGAGTCTTGTCGAGAAGACTTGCGGTGGCATCGAGATAGTCTTTCTCGTTGGCATTAGCCAAGGCTGGGGGTGTAGGACGTCCTTTTGGGCTCATTTCTAGAGAAGTTTTCGACATGGCGTAGAGCTTTTGCTGGCCTGGTACAGGTTGAGGTAGTTTGTTTCCGGTGGTGTAAAAAGGGATCTAGAAGTAATTAGTTTCTGGTAGTCCAGAAAAGGATTGGGTCGGAAGAAGACAATACATACACATATTTATGTATTTTGTGAATACTTCTTGAACAAGGGTGAACATCGATGTGTAGCACTGCTGTTGTTGGCTGGTCGGGACGTAAGGTGGTGTACAGATAGACCTTCGTATGTCTCCAGTGGCGTCAAACAGTAGATATGTTACTTCTGGACCGGCTTGTTTGAAGTGCATCAGCCGATTATGTCCAAGCAACATCGACATGGAACCTGCAAGTCACTGAATGAGAAGAGAGAAACTTACTATGCTATATTAATGGGAAACTAAACTTATGAAAAGAAACTTTACACAATTAGCCAAACATATTTTATATAGCTACCTTCGGTAGTTTCCATATGAAACTTCCCTTATAATGTAATACATACTGGAACTAGCTACTGTATGAAATATGAACCTCTATAGTAACTAGCTGCTATAGGGGCGAGTGTAATGGACCGTCATACCGTTACGCTACGGAACAAAAGGATAGGCCATTGATCGCAATTGTGGCAATCAATGTGACGGTACTAACGGCTGCAAGGGATTAGCCGTGCGCGACCGTAACAGCGAGTCTGTATTCGTAGTCGGGACTCTGGCCATATCATTTTTGAACATGCTGGTACGAACAATGTTCGGATAAGGGTTGTAGAAAGGGCATGGCCGACCATGCCTTCTCTGTAACAGTTCGCAAGAAATGCTACATACGAACGGCTGGCCGCAGGTAGTATACATGTACTATAATTCATTAAGTCTATTTGCAGATCGATGGCGGATGTTTTTTATATGTATATGCAAGACTTCTCTATACGAAAGCCTAGTCCGTAGTATATTCACCCACTCGCCTTTTATTTTTCAACCCGGTCTTAGACGAGTTTGGACCTCAATGTACCAAGTCGGCGGGCGCGTGGCAGGGGAGGATTAGAAGGCACATCAGCGGGGGACTAGTAGTTTCGGACGTGTCGCGCTAGTAGGCCGGCGGAGGCCGAGTACTGGACCTTACTACTCCGTATAATAGGCCGGTTATAAATGAACAGTGGTAGAAGGTGCTACTGACTTTATAGCAAGACAACCTGGAAAGCTTGAGGACTTCATTCTCCTGCTGCTTAACGGAAAGACGGAACCACGTGATATTTGACCCTACGAGTAGGACTAGGTGACCCTGAGCCCCTCGCCCGTCTTCACGTGGCTGCCATTCCAGCCTTTGAATAGGGGGGCCATTGAGTTCGAGATCGCCTCAGCCCCGCCCGGCAGCGCCACCGGCGGACGCCACCGGCCGGCCTCAGGCGGCTGCGGTTGGAGGCGCAGTTTTTTTTTTCTCAGGCGTGATAAGCGGCCCTGATATTCCTCGCCGTCTGCTCGGCCGCCTCCCCTCCTTGCATCGTCGAGACGCACCTCGACCCCGCGCGCAACAAGCTTCCTCTCTTCGACGCATCGCATGCGTCTGTGATTGCGAACTTAATTTCGGCAGGCGACTTGAGTCTTTGCGCTTGCTGCCTCTGGGGACGGAGAAAGACTCAGCCGTTGAGACTTTGAATGACCGGGACTGCTGCGCCTGAAGACCGACCGCTCATCTCGCGCCGTGATCACGGATATCGCTCCTTCGAATCAATAGACTCCTTCGAATCAATAGATCGCCAAGAAAACACCATGTCTTCCCCCGCCGCGCCCTATGACGAGACCCGAAAGGGCTTCGGGCAGCCCGCCGTGTCCGACACGGCGTCGCCCGAGCGCTACACGGACGAGTACGACGACGACGAGGCCGCCGCTTACAACCAGCAGGCCTCGCGCGGACTGCACCTCCTCGAGGCGCGCTCGGTGCACTGGTACAGCTATCTGACCACGGCCGACTTCTGGCTCGTCATCGGCATCGGTCAGCTACTAGCGCTATGCATCACGGCCACCAACACCTTCACCAGCTTCCTATCGACGGCGCACTTCAACGCACCCGCCTTCCAGACCTTCTTCAACTACGTCTTCCTCGCCATTATCTACAACGGCCTGTTCCTGTTCCGCGACGGGCCCGCCGAGTGGTGGCGCGTCGCCCGCCGCGACGGCTGGAAGTACCTTATTATGGCCTTCCTCGACGTCGAGGGCAACTACTTCACCGTCCTGGCCTACGAGTACACCAACATCCTGTCGGCCCAGCTGCTCAACTTCTGGTCCATTGTCTGCGTCGTCATCATCTCCTTCTTCCTCCTCAAGGTGCGCTACAAGATCCCGCAGATCGTCGGCATCCTCATTTGCTGCGGCGGCATGGGCATCCTGCTCGCATCGGACCACATGACGGGCACCAACGGCGGGCCCGGCGTCGACATGCTCAAGGGCGACCTCTTCGGCCTGCTCGGCGCCACCCTCTACGGCACCTCCAACGTCATGGAGGAGTGGCTCGTCAGCAAGGCCCCCATGCACCACGTCCTCGCCTTCCTCGGCCTCCTCGGCATGATCATCAACGGCACCCAGGCCGCCATCTTCGACCGCGACTCCATTGCCAACGCCCAGTGGGACGGCCACATTGCCGGCTGGCTCGTCGGCTACACCCTGTGCCTAGCGCTCTTCTACACCCTCGCGCCCATTATCCTGCGCATGGGTAGCGCCGCCTTCTTCGACATCTCGCTGCTGACGGCCAACTTCTGGGGCGTTATCATCGGCGTCCGCGTTTTCGGTCTTACTATCCACTTCCTGTACCCCATTGCCTTTGTGTGCATCATCGTCGGCCTCGTCATCTACTTCCTGTCCGGAAGCGTGCTTGGCGACTCGCGCAAGCCCTGGCTGGGCGAGAACCAGGAGGGCGGCGTCGCGGGCATCGGCACCGCTAAGTTGCGCGCCATCAACGCCGCGCGTAAGGCGCAGGGGGAGCCTGAGAACGGCGTCCCTCCTGCTCCTGCGCAGTAGGCGGTCAATCTTGCTCAGCTACTGGGGGACCTGCGCGTGCTGTCACGCGCGAAGAAGCTTAATCAGGTGGGCCTAAGTGGTTGGAAAAGAAAGGGCGAGTGGATGAACATAATACGGATTAGACATCTTCGTATAGAAAAGTCGTGCATATATACGGAATAAAAGACCAATCTTGGAGCAATAGCATTTGTTCGCGGTCCGCATTTCAACGTACCTTAGCGCGCCACCCTGCTTTTCTAACAGAGCTCGTGTGACGATGTTGGTGGTTAATATAGCTGTGAACTGGTAACCAGTTACACGCTGTTGAGGCTATAGCGTTTTTACACGTCGCCTAAGCTACCGGATTTAGCCTTTTTGCTTATCGTACCAGTTCTATAATCTATCTTCAACTCGACGTCAGCAACCTCGTTGCATGTACGCTCAACCCGACGAGAGCGCAGTGGAACACGCATTTCAGTTTCCTGATAGTCAGGGAAAGACGGACAAAGCACCAGGCTTCGTATGACGCTTCATAAAGGTGGCTGTATGCGAAAAAGGTCCGGCATAAGTGCCATTTTACATGTACCCGAGGCCTCTCAACGGTGGGCCGCCTTTGTTTAATCGTGTGGCGTGCCGCAGTACATATCAGTGCATAGGTATATCGTTTGGCAGGTTGTCTCAGTTAGCGTCGATTGATGCACCATAGATGATTAATTTTGAATCCTTCCGCTCATGGCATCCTTTGCCTCTCCTCTCCTCTCCTTTCATCCCAACAGCTACTGTCGTTTGTTCCGTGGCAGCCTGCGAATGAGGACACAGCATTGGTTCCTCTACGAGGACAGGAATGTGGCCCTCGGCGACTTCTTCGGAAACGATTGCGGGACGAACGAAGGTCTGCGCTCTGGAAGCGGATTGGGCTGAGGCGCGGCGGGCTCAGCTCGGCGCTGACGGCGGCAAATAGCACCTCCCTTGCTGGTTGCGCGCAGAGCTTAAGGCAGCAACCTGGACTGAATACGAATCGAGGCCAGCAACGGCGTGCTCCATATGCCGTCCCGGAGTCTTCCAAGCCGGTGACGGTGACGGTGACGGTGACGCGGTGAACCATCGCCATTCTCTGATCGCCGACTACCTTAATTAGCAGACTCGAACCCCAGACCAACATGGAGCCTCGAACGACTGAGACAGTGGAGCGAAGCGCGGGGTGGGGGGGCCCTCATGGTCGGGGCCCCACTGCGGCCACTGACGGCTGCCCAGCTGAGACCTCGCCAGCCTCGATCAACGGGAGGAACACGTTATGGAACCTTGATCCATTCTATTTTCTATTTTCCGTCATGCATTTTGCCTCCGCACGGGCCGGTCGGCGCTACAGCAAGGCGTGAATGCTCTGCGCAGACCCAGGTTGAGTAGACCTCTTGGTGCCTCTGCATCCATCTGCCAGACATCCCAGCAGCCCCAAACTCCACTCCTCCACACCTCCAGCTGTCAGCCCCGAACAGTCACATCGGCTTGCCTTGCCACGTCCCCGCGACCAGCGACCGGTCGGTCGGCTTCAGCTTCCCGCAGCCAGTGAACCCTGCTCCGTCGCCTTGGTCCCTCGCTCTTTCGGCCGGCGGGCCGCTTCCTGTCTGCCACCGCCTAACGCATTCGTACGTGCTCACCGTCACGAGCGACCCCCGGCCACGCGACCCAATCCCGTCTGTGACCTCGTACCTGAGACACCTCGACGAGCGACGAGCAACGACCGTCCTCGCCTGTGACGATCGCCGCTAGGCATCGTGAGCCAGCGCATTCGGCATCGTAACTCATCTGCCTGCCCATCCGCTGTCGCACGACATCCCTTACGCCCGCTGCCGTTGAGCGTCCCAGCCCGCCGCGCCCAAACAACGCGAGTGGGCGCTTCCAGCTTCCACTCCCCTCTCTCTTGCGCGCGCTCGCGCAATATTCATTCGCTCCGGCGTGCTACGATGCTGGTGCCGACTGCCGGCGCCTTCGACATCGAGGCTTGACGGCCACGCCGGGACGCTCTCCGACCACCTCGAGCTTGACAACTGGGCCATCCGCCCGCGAAGCGCGGCACGATGCACAGGTCCCCCAGCGAGGCTGGTGCTTCCACCAGCAGCCCCAAAATGTGGCGCTTTGGCTCCGCGCTCAGGAAGATTGGCAGCATCAGCTCGACCAAGGACGACAGGAGCGGCTCGGTAAGTCATTCTCTCCCAAGGTCAAAGGACGGACGAGAAAGCTCATACGTCGTGTACATGCAGCATCGCCCGCACGCTGACTCCGACGCCCACGACTCGTCCCTCCATCTGCGCTCCGTCGACTCCCACTCGCTCAATGAGACCCACGAGAGCAACTACCGCCAGCTCCAAGCTCACGTTCAGCGCATGCGCTCCGCCCCCTCGGGCCCCAATCACGTAGATGCCGCCTACAAAGAATTCATCAAACACAAGGACACGTGCTCTGCGCTCTGCTCCAGCATTCTTCAGGATGAGATTCGGCCCGTTCGTCTCCAGCCCGGCCCCCCAGAGGCCTTTGCCCACCGGGACTCTTTGGCGGATTCTCCGCGCAGCCCCGGCGCCGCCTTCGACCACCGGAGCTCCTTCAGCGGCCGAAGCTTGGCCGAAGTGGCAACTGGGAGTGCGACAAGGCCGCCTCAGGGCATCGAGTTGTGCCTCGGCGTCATCCGGGACTGGAAGAACTGCCTCGAAACCCTGACCGAGGCATTCAAGACCAGCCTGGCCGACACGTATAAGAGCTACGAACTAGAAGCGACCGTAGAAATGGTTGACTTGCTCTTCAACAGCAAGAGGTTTCGGAAGGAGGCGGTCCAACGCATGCGAAACGCCAGCGTCACGAGAGTGCTGTCCGCTGACCCTCAATTTGTGAGGCCTCAAAAGCTCTAAATGGCCCGCCCAGTGTATGCAGACTAACAAAGTATTCGACAGTTCCCGCGTTACGAGATCCGATTCCGAAACTACGAAAAGGTGAAGCAGGAGCTGAGCGAGATTCGGCAACTGTTGCAGTCGGGCGAGTCTGGCATCTCGCCGTCCAGGCCCGTCGAGGAGTTTGCAATTGCCCCGCGCGGCGATGCCATGCTCGAATTTGCCAACCTCGCTACCGAGGCTGCCGTCTTGCGGTTTCGCGTTTCGTCGTACATGCTCGCCGAGACGTCGCCAATATTTGCTCGCATGTTTTCTGGCCATTCCAACAGCCTGTACCTCCACGAGGCCGAGGACATCACCGACCAGCTTCCGCCGCCACCGATACCGTACACCTGCAAGGACGGAGCCGAGGTCAAGCTATATCGCATGCCGCAGCACGAGGTGAACCATCTTCAGTCGATGGAGATTCTCATGCACGCGGCGCACATGCACAACGAGCTGGTACCCCGTGAGGTCACATTTGAGCAATTCGTCGCCATTGCAGAGTGCTCTGTGAGATACAAGAGCACGTCCCCTCTGGAGCTTGTGGTGGAGCACAGGTGGCTGCCCCAATGGATGCACAAGGGCGCTGACGACATGCCGGATGGTCTCCTGGTCATCAGCTACGCGTTTGGATCGCGACAGTTGTTTACTCGCATGTCCAAAAGCGCCATACTTAATCTCAAGGACGAGAAGGACTTGCAGAGCAAGCCCTGGCCCCAGAAGATCAAGGACAAGATTTGGGCGGTGCGCTGCGCCAAGGTTGCCCAAATCTACGCTTGCTGCACCGGCACCATTCAGGAATATATCCGTCCGCCGGTTCGAGAACAACAAACG
Source organism: Tolypocladium amazonense (assembly GCA_024340795.1). Lineage (NCBI taxonomy): Eukaryota > Fungi > Ascomycota > Sordariomycetes > Hypocreales > Ophiocordycipitaceae > Tolypocladium > Tolypocladium amazonense. The sequence goes on from JALHCE010000133.1 coordinate 263,586, forward strand.
GAGCCGGAACCTGTATCACAGTCCGACCTCCGCATCAACCTCAGCATGGCGGCGGCGCCTCCGACGCCGGCAGCGACGCTGACGAGCCCGCCGAGGTGCCCCAAGGGGAGCCATGGCTGCGACGCGGCCAACCTTGGGTGGATGATGCTCATTTATAATGAGATGAACATTTTGCCGCAGATCCTGCATCCCGCAGCGCTCAGTCACCTGCCAGAGGCCGAGCCGCCACCGAGGAGCGTTGCGCAGATGGTGGACATACTGCGCCGCATGCCAAGCCCCGCGTCTCCGATTCACCGGGGCGGCGTCTGCGACCCGAGCCCTTCGTTCCGGACGGCAATCGCCGACGTTTACAACAGCATCACCGGGCTGACGCTCTACGACATCAGCGGTAAGAGCCATGGCTGGGCTCTGTCGAAGCACCGGATGGCGGAGCCGCAGACGCTCACGACAACGGGGCTGAAGCGCATGGCCGTTAACGATCACGCGTACACTGTCGCCCACGAGTTTCCGGACAACGTTCGCCTGCAGATTCTCGGCTGTCTCGACGATATTGACGATATGCATGCCGTGGCGCGGGCCAATAGAGACTTTTACGATACTTTCAAGAGGCATGAGCTATCTCTAATACGCAAATTCCTCCGCGCCGGCCGAATACGAAACGTCGCTCAATTGGATCACCATGACCACGACAATGTCGAGGAAAAGGTCAGAAAGATGGACTCGGATATGATGAAGGCGACCGGCGCCGGAGATGGCGCCGATGCCTTGACGCTGCGGAGTGAAGATGACGACAGCGACTTTTCTATATCGGACGACGACGATGACGACGTTGCCAGCATCGGCGGTGCATTCACACAGCCGATGCATAGGATGCCCAGGTCTTGCAATGAATCCGTCAATCCACCTAAATACGAGGAGAATGAAAGCCCTCCATCTAGCCGTGGTTTGGTTTCGCCGCCCTCACCGCCCACGCCGCGGCAAACCACGGTCGACGTGCAGAGGCCCTCAAGACCATCGCCTACCAAACAGCCGGAGGTGGTGACAACCGCGCTCGACGAACCTCCGCTCACCGACGAAGAGGCACGCCGCATCCTCTGGCCCGACTCCCTCGATCAGGAGCCGCTCGTTGCCCGAGCCATCCCTCCGCCGCACGTTGAAGGGCTGCGCGAGAAGTTCCGACTTGGGGACCCGTCGTTTTCCGAGGGTCTCGAGGACAAGACACTGGTGGTGGCGGGCGAGAAGCAGCTGAGGAGTGACCATGATCGGAGAGTCGGAATTCTCAAAAAGGAGGACGGCCGGCCCTCTACGGCGGGTGGTAGGTCGGACGGGGGTACCAGCAGCAAGAGCGGCTAGGCCCAATTACCGCCACTGTACATGACCTGTGGGCCTCGACAAAGATGTCTCATCGCCTGACTGTACTCGTATTCTTGTGACTATTTTTGGTGACTTTTGCTTTTTGTCTTTGTTTCTGCTTTCTTTTTCGAAAGGGTTCAAAGGTCGCTGGCCGCCATGTTTGACACTGATGTAATTGTTTCCCTCCCTTCCCTTTGGGCTTGCACGCCATGCAAGCCTCTCCCGAGGGACTGGGACGGAATGGAACGGGCTGCCGCTCTGCAGGCGTGTGAGGTGTTTGTCTTGGCGGATGGGCATATGCGGAGTTTGTTTTCAATGTACTCCGTATTTACGGAACGGAAGCACGGCATGGGTTACCGGGGTTGCTAGACGATGTCACTATGGCTTCAGTCTACCTTAGCGCGCCACCCGTGTTTTCAGACAAAGGTTCTGAGATACTTTTGCGGCCACTGTGACTATGTTAGCGGATCCTGAAATTCTGTTTGCTCCGGCACAAGCTTTTTGATTGCTTGATATAGTGGCTAGTAGTCGTAATGATCGTTGCGCAGCTATAACGCTTGTATAGCGAGCCGTGTTCTCGGCTCTATTGCTCAATTCAAGCTACTGGTCTGTCTGCGCCGGCCTTGCTGTTGGTCTGCCCGTGACACTCTTGGGCTGCCAATAACACTATTGAGACTGTGACAGCGTGCTCGCGCGTTCCTTCCTGCTTAAAGCATCCCCTCCTCTAATATGAACTTAAAAATCAACCCTCCGTAATTCCTCAAGTTGAATGGACGAAATAATAGAGGGGGCAGTGGCTACCGGAACGCTGAAAAGGCTTCGTTCATTTCTGCCAGGTCAGCGGCACGATGGCTATTGGATTTAAGGTACCGTGCTGGCCTGGAAACTCTGGCAATGCACTCGCCGCATGTCGGCGCGTACCAGCTGTAACCACGCAGCGGAAGAGCAGCGGACGCATTTTTGACAAGCATCACAGTCTATTCTACCCACTAATATACAAGGAAATTCTATAACTAATATATGACTCCATAATTATACATAAATTAGCTTGCTCCCCAAAAAGAACAGCGTGTGAGAATTCAGTAGCTCTGTAGCCATACTAGAACATCAATACTTCAATAATTCGACTTTATGAATGACCCGCTGTATGATTGAGTATAATGAGGATAATGGCTGGACAATCCACACATTGGCGAGCGTTGAACCAACTGTGTCGTGTCCCGTGAATAGAGTGGTGGAGAGGTTGGAAGAAATATTGCTAGCAGTTGACGTCAAGAACTCGGTAGTGTTCAAGCAAACTGTTAAGTCTAGCAACGCTAAGCTTGCTTAAACCGGTATTCCAAATTCGGGGCTCGGGAGGCTTTCATAAAGTTAAAGATAGCTCCCTTTCGCATGCCCTCTCTCATTTCTTTGGCTTTCTGGCGGCGGCTTAATGATATCAGGCCACTGCTTGCTCTAGCTATCATGCCTGGCCGTTTACCGACTGGTGGGTGACCAGGAGAACGCATACGCTTTTGTATCGGCATTGCGTCGCGTAAGATGTCTGCCTCATTACACAGTGGGTCATAGAGAGCATATAAATAAGACATCAGCCACGCGCTCGTGATAGAGCTAACGAGCAAGAAGATAGCATCAGGAATCATTGTAAAAGTTATTATGTGAACCAAAAGTGTCCGTATTGTACTGATAAGAAAAAAGCTCTTTAGAAAATGAAAAGCGCTTTCCTTTTATACCTACGATGCTGGCCAGATCCTGCGAACATGTTTCGCCTCTTCATGGTTGTTGAAATCGAGAATATGGCACGATGACAGCTGACGGCTTCGATCACCGGAAACATCTTTGCAGCTCGACGACAGGCTAAGGCGTCGATCATCGGTAACACCCCAGAAACCAGGCGTCGACGACAGGTTAAGGCTTCGATCTTCGATGACGCTGTAGAATACTACAGCCGATTACAGGTTAAGGCTTCGATCGTCGGCAACGCTATAGGAAAGTACGGTACTATACGGCGTGGGATTAATAATCCAATTTTAATAATTACCTTTTCTTTTCCATTCTTATTCTTCAAGGGCTTTACTGTACGAACTAAGTTTTAGGCTAAAGAGGAGCAGCCGTGCCGATCCTGACGTCTGCAAAGCTGCACCTTAGCCCGTGATAGCTGAAGCCTCGGCGTAAAGTAAAACTGCTATACAGCCTGTTAATAGCTTCACGTATCCTTTGTCCTTTACTGAGCGCGAAAAATGCTCTAGAGAAAACTCTTTTTCTCGGAGAACCGCTCGGCTAAGACCACACCTACAGCCGGCTTATATAACCTCTCGACGCCGCCTATCAGAGCAGACGATATCCTTCTTACACAGCATCTTTATCTTCCAATATCTTTATTCCTACGGCAACACTTCACCTGCTCATAACCAGGAAACTTGCAAAGAGACGCAATGGCTCCTTCATTCAAAGCTTGTATTACCCTGGCCTTTGCCGGCCTGGCTTCGGCCAACGCTCTACCGCCTTGTAGCGACGCTCCCGCTCAGTGCCCCACGACGACCGTCAAGTTGCCCGTCTGGACCCAGGGACCGACTCGGACCATCTGGACGGAAACAGCGACGGCAACCCACCTCGTCGACTGCGGCGGTTGCGACCAGATAATTGTTTCCTACCTGAAATTCGGTCCCGGACCTGTCATCATCTCCGCCACTTCCATCACCGCCGTCGGCCCTTCCATCACGACGGAGCTCCATTGCCTTCCCACCCTCGCCTGGGGAAAACAGCCAGCCATCACCGCCGCACCCGTCCAGAGCTAGTCCTCTCCTCTTAATAAGCCATAATATTCCAAATTAATGATAGAAAGCGTTGTTGTGCCTACCGGATCGGGTGCCAGGTGCCGCCGCTTTTGCTGGTCTCAACAGTGAGGGGGAGGCACTACCCACAAAGTATAGTGTACCTGCTTGCGGTGCGTCTAATGCCCCTCTAGCTAAGACGCAACTAGCCAGGGGTACTACGCATAACAAACCGGCTCACCCTATTCCTTCGAGTTCTATCTGGCAAGCAGAGGAGAGGCGCTCGAGCTCGAAGTATGGGGCTTGGTTATATTCGAGGGTATATTCGCGTTCGCATCCGTACTCTGCCGGGCGGATTGGGTAAGGATTAAATTAGTATCGAAGTGAAGGTTGTTTCTTTTTATATGCTGCGTTTTATGCTGCAATGCGCCAGCCGTTATACGATCTACTTTACTCTAGTTTTAACCTTAAAATGTGTATTGTGTTTTTTATGGTCTTAGCTAGAGACCGCAGCGTATCTACTGCCTGTTTGGTATAGATGACTCGACTGTTTTCACTTGGGTGCGCCGCCTCGCCCGGTGGGCAACAGCTACAAGACGGACATCGGCTCAGGCGAGCGGCAGGGCAGCGCATTTTTCGGTTTTAGTAACCGGAAGTGCTCGCGGTACGACCTCTCGTACACGATAGTCTGCAATGATTTCCTGGGGCCGAACCTCGGGGGCTTATAGTATCTAGCATACACGGGCGACCAAACGTGGCAGATCCATAGTATAACTAGATGGATAAGCTGTTTGGCGACCTGAACTGATAACGTATAACGGTTCTGTTTCCTAAGGGATACAAAGAAGGTTTATGTAAGTAGATAGGTTAGGGCGTAATGCTACCATAGGTGATGGATCCGTAGGAACGTAAGTAAGTGATTAGTATGTGCGAGATAATCATCGTGCTGCAAGTTGGCTAGGTATCTATGCTATACAGCGGTCTCTGGTGGGACCTATTTTGCTGCAGGCGAAGAATCACACCACGACACGAAATTTAAATAAGTTTCCCTGAAGAATTTCCTGCTTCTTCTGTTCCAACTGCTCCATATCCCAGTTTACACTAGCGAATCGGCCGGATAGCCAGTCACGGCGCTCACGAGAGAGCCAGACCAGCGTGTCGGCGGCCAGCTCCGCAGTATCGGTCAGGACATCGAGCTTGTCCGGAGGCATGTTCAGGGCTAGCTCGGTCTTGACGCCTCCTGGATGGAGCGAGATGGCGATTAGACCCTGCTGATAATACTCCTTGTCCATAAACTCGGTGAGGCGACAGAGGGCAAACTTGGTCGTCTGGTAGCCTGATGCACCAGGGAATATAACGTGGGCACCACCACTGCTGATATTGATAATCGTCTTGGTCTGCGACTTGAGCAGCATCGGCAAGAAATAGTGGGCGGCGAGATAGGTGCCTTTGATATTGACCTCCCAAGTCCGCCACCAAGCGCTCGGGTTGGATTCGGCGATAGGTTTCCACTCCTCCAGGTAGCCGGCATTGTTTATCAGGATGTCGAGGCTGCCGTCGAGTAGGTCGGCGGCGGCCTCGGCGGCGACTCGCACCGAGTCGTCCGACGTCACGTCAACCTTCAGGGTGTGCACGAGCGGCTGCGGCCGGTTTGCCTTCCTGGCGGCGTCCTTGACGGCTGCCTCGACATCGGTTAGGTCAGAACGAGCGGCAAGAAGGAGCTTCGAGCAGCCCGCGGTAGAAAAACTGATGGCGGTCGCCTTGCCGATGCCCTTGGAGGCGCCTGTGATCAAGACCGACTTTCCCGTCAAATCAGCTTTGGCGGGATTAATGAAAGGGTAAGTATCCTTATGCGCCGAGACATAACCAGCCACAGCAGGCCAATTTGTCTCCCGCAAGGAAGGGTCTTGGGCCGACATGATGATGAATAGGAACCTGAGGATTGAAGTAGAGCCGGGTAGGTGGATGAGGCAAGCGTGTTTGTCAAGCAGCTACGTTTGCCTTATATTTATGGCGTTATAGATTTTATATATAAATGTCGAACCACTAGGGACGTATAGATCTCCCGTCCTAACTCCATCATTGGTGCTTAGAACCGGGCGTGGCTGTTTAACCTCAGCGCGGCTTACGGATTTACCAGTCTAACTCCGCTACTTCGCATACATGTATCCTACTAGCGCTACTTAGCTAGTCCCAATCATCTAATGATGCGAACTACACCACGTTATTACAGCTGCAAAGCACATCGACAGCCGAGTGACCTCACACAGGTATACCGTAACAGTGAATTGAACCCGTGGCAAACGAAAGGCTTTGAAGAATTGACTGAAATGCGCAAACAGTAGTCATCTTGATTGAAGGCAACGCAGACACAGCTTGAGACCCCAGACTCACAACAACGCACTCCAATCCGTCTCCCTAACTGCGCCCTTGAAATCAATAAAATCTTTGGCCGTTAACCCCAAGTCATCTTTGGTCAGTATCCCGTCCTCGCCAGTCCAGGAGCGCTCTTTGGCATCGTCCCAGAACTTCAACATCTCGCCCATCTCCTGCCCCCACACCGGCCAGATGTTGTTAAAGTCCTCGACGGACGTGTGAACAAAGGCAGCTTTCTTGTTTAGCGCTTCTGCCCAGTCTTCCAAGAGTTGACCGTTGGTCGACTTGTCGACGTAGGCGCAGACGTATTTGCCAGGAAGGGTTTTGTTGGGTTGCTTGAGGGTGGCCAGCGCAAAAAGACCAATGTTCGCTAGGGGGCTGCCGATATGCCAGACGGGAGTTTTTGCTGAGCCGGGGGATAGCTGAATGTATTTGTCGGACGTTTTCTATGATAAGGTCAATGATGGATGTGTTTAAATGCCGAGAAGGACACTTACAATCTTCTGCGGGGTGAACACTGGGTACTGGAAATTATTACCGTAGAGGGTAATCCACAGAAAGGTGGTCTTGGCAAACAAAGCTTTATCCTGCTTGATGAAGTCGTCCACTCGGGCCTTCCCATCAAAGTGCGGGACAAAGTGTTTACCACCACTAATTTTATTACTGTTGGGCAGCGTGCTCCAGATCAAGTGCTCGAGAGACGCCGTCTTCGACGCAGCCTTAGCAATATTGATGCCTTGGGCGACTTCAATATCGAGCGCCTTCTCCGGGCCAAGCTGGGCAAAAGGCTCCAAGAAGTTGGTGACGCCAAAGACGGCGGCCGAGCCTTTGAAAGCTGCAACCAGGCTTTGCTCATCATCGAGGTCGGCTTGCACCACCTCTACTCCCTTGGCGCGGAGCTTCTCTGCCTTGTCGCTCTTGGCGTTGCGAGTTATCGCCCGAATGCTGTAGGTGCCGTCTTTGAGGGCGGCATTTATGAGGGACTCGCCTTGGGTGCCGGTGCCGCCAATCACTGTTAGCAACTTCTTTGCCATGATAGAGATGATGATCCTTTTCTTCGTAGGCTTTGAATTCAATGTATGGGCTGGAGTTGGATTGATACAGAATTAATCTTCCTTGCGAGATCTTGAGACCCTCTTTATACGTGATATACGTCACAAGCGTTTCCGCGACTGTCGTTGGGTACGGACGCAGTGTCAATCCTCCAAGTGTTGATAGCACATAACCTAATTGCTCGGGAGACTCGGACTCAATTTCTAACAGACATGCATTGTAAGCCAAGCTGATTAACCGCCTGAAACGTTCTTCAGATATTCGGCCTCTAAGAATGCTCCCGCGGCCCAAGAGGCGATTTGTGCTTACAAACCTGGTAGAGTTCGGCAGGCCGCTCAGAATGACGACGTTCCGGGGGCCCCGGACGGACGGACGGACGGGCGTGGCGGGGCCGCTCGGGCATTCCCGCCTAAAAGCCGTCCTTTGACGACATGTCTGACACTCACCGAGCAAGTAAGCCGAATAGCCGACTCACCTTTGCTTATGAACAAGTGCCTCTCTGTCGCATTGTTTTGCTTGTGATTACCTCGAGCGCCTCTCTTGCATCGACTTCTGCACGCATCTCGCGAACCCAAGACTTCCACCATGGCGGCCCAGCGCGCCGCAGACTTGCGACGAATACTGGCCAAGACTTACCCATGGATCAAATCGCCTCTCATTGTCGGAGCGCCGATGCGCGTCATGGCGGGGCCGAACCTCGCCGTGGCCGTGTCGTCGGCCGGCGGCCTGGGCTTCCTGGGTCCCACGATCAAGGCGCAAGACGTGTTTCCCGACCTTGAAAAGGTCGCCGAGCTGATTACCTCAAGCTCCGCGCTTGGACGCCGTACGAACCCGCATCTCCTGCCCATCGGTGTAGGCTTCCAGACTTGGAACGGCGACCTTCAAGTCGCCACGTCAGCCGTTCAAAAGCACCGGCCCTGCGCCGTTTGGCTATTCGCGCCTCGCCATGGCCAGCGCGAGCTGGACGAGTGGACTGTTGCCCTACAACAGGCGTCGCCAGAAACTCAGATCTGGATCCAGGTTGGCACCCTGACGGAGGCCATCGCGGCCGCGCGCAGCCAGACTCCTCCGGACGTGCTCGTCATCCAGGGCGCAGAGGCCGGCGGCCACGGCCGTGCCAATGACGGGCTAGGCACCATGGCGCTCTTCCCAGAAACGGCTGATGCGATACGTGAATTTGGAATTCCCTTGATCGCCGCTGGAGGTATTATTGATGGCCGCGGCGCCGCTGCTGCTCTCGCCCTCGGCGCTGCGGGTGTCGCCATTGGCACGCGCATGCTGGCTGCGACGGAGGCGCGCATCAGCAAGGGCTATCAAGATGAGGTCGTTCGCGCGACCGACGGCGCCACCAGTACTGTCCGCACGCAGCTGTACAACCACCTACGCGGCACTTTTGGGTGGCCCGAGGAGTTCTCTCCGCGTACGCTCATCAACAGGAGTTGGATCGACCACAAAGCCGACGTGCCGTTTGACAGATTGAAGGAGCTTCACGACGAGGCAGCAAAGGCTGGTGACGCTGGGTGGGGACCGGAAGGGCGGCTAGCCACGTATGTAGGAGCTGCGGTGGGCTTGGTGCATAGTGTCGACGATGCTGGTGCCATTGTCAACAAGATCAGAGACGAGGCGGTGGGTATCATCAAGTCGCTTGCCCACGCATCTTAGGAATATCACTCAAGAACTGAGTCTGTCCAACATTCAAAAAAAACCGTGGGAGGCCATCTTCATGTTCCAACGTTGCTTCGAAGAAAGTGACGCTGCCAGCTCATCTCGCTGGACTTGATTTGATGCGGAGGACAGCGTCCGTCGTAAGGGTCCTGGTTCATTGTACGTGTAGTATACATGAATCTCAAGATCAGGATTTTGTTTTCTCCTACCTGCCCTTAAGCCGTTTTTAGTTACAGCAAGGCGGAAGTTCTCTGCAGCATATAGTGCTTGTGGTAGCATTGACGCAAAGACTATTAAATCGGGCATCCTCAAGCCCATTGGCTACCATCAACCGTATTGAAACAACCGGCCCGACTCTTGTCAACAGCCACCACTGGAGCTCCACGCCATGAGGACAGGGTTGCGCAATTCAAAAATGTCTTCGGAATCATTTCTACGAGACACAATATATCCCGACGCCAACTACCGAAGCGTTAGTAGGTATGTTGGAATTAGACCAAGGGCGGGTATTCTCTCATTTGAGCTCCGCACATTATCCATTTCCCCGCACTCCTTTCCGCATTCATTTGTCTGGGGCCATACTCGGCCGAGTGCAACGTCGGCAATCGTGGTCGATCAACGTATGCACATGCACCGTCATGAATGGTGCGCCCGAACTATGCAGGTCGTGATGACAACATGACTCAGGCCGTTTGTCACACCGGGATATATATGTTTGTATAAATTTCAGAAGATGGCTCCAAAAAATCTTTCGATGTTCAAGGCAAATTCAAAATCTCAGAACTTCAGTCGCGATGCGCCACTCACTTATCGCCCTGCAACTGCTGGCAAGCTGCCAGCAAGCTTGGTGCCATGATTATGGCGAGAAATGCTCCGTGACAGCATTCAATGCCATCCTCGCATCTCTACCTGAGTCGTCAGTCAACTACGTCCATCGAGTACCTGCAAATGGATCCTTTGGCGACGCAGCGACCAACATCCCATTCCCTTACAATGCCACGAACCTGTCGGAGCTTTGCGCCGCCTCCATCAACATAAAAACTCCTGGAAATACGTCCTACAACTTTGGGCTTTTCCTTCCAAATGACTGGAATGACCGCTTTCTGACAACAGGCAATGGTGGTTATGGTGGTGGAATCAACTGGCCCGACATGGCAAGTCAAGCCGAGTGTTTAATAGGGAGGCCCGACTAATCGAGGCAAATGCAGGGCAAATTCTCGCAATATGGTTTCGCGACCATGTCAACTGATACTGGACATAGCTCTAATCCAGGAGATGGACGATGGGGCCTTAATCAACCGGAGAAACTCATCAACTGGGGCCACCGAGCGATGCACGGCTCCATCACCGCGGCAAAGGCAGTCATCACGGCGTACTACTCAAACAAGATTCGCTTCTCTTATTATGCCAGCTGTTCGACTGGCGGCCGCCAAGGTCTCAAAGAGATCCAATTACACCCCGACTCTTTCGATGGGGTGGTTGTCGGCGCGCCCGCGTGGTGGTCACCTCATCTAGCCGCATGGACGCTGAAGCAGGGCCTTCTGAATTTCCCTGAAAACAGCCCTGGCCACATACCCACATCACTATTCCCTTATATAGCTGGTGAGATGGTCAAGCAGTGTGACCCGCAGGACGGTCTAACGGACGGTATCATTGGTGACCCATTTGGCTGCGATTTTGATCTGAACCAACTCCTGTGCCAACCGGGAAAGCCTGGGCCCTCCTGCTTGACACCGCCTCAGATCGATACGGTTTACAGGACTTACAGCTCCTTTTGGGACACAAACCAAACTTTCATCTTCCCCAGCGTGAGTCTCGGCACCGATGTCACCCCTCTATCCTCGTTCCCGGCGACGCTAGGTATCGACTATTATCGCTACTGGGTTCTGAATGACACCAAGTGGGATTACACCAAGTTCAAGTACAACGATATTGTCAAAGCCGACGAGGTCAACCCAGGCCAGGCAACGGCTGACGATTTCAACCTCGCTCCTTTCAAAAACCGCGGCGGTAAACTCATTCACTACCACGGTCTGGCCGACAATCTCATCCCCGCCGGCAGCAGCTCGTACTTTTACGATCAGGTATACCGCACTCTGGCTCCGACTGGCATAAACGTAGACGACTTTTACCGCTTCTTCTTTGTTCCAGGGATGGGTCACTGCGGCGGCGCAGACTTAGCGCCCTGGTATATAGGCGGAGGAAGCTCGGGCGTCCGGGGTGCCACGCACTCCGTGCCCGGGTTTGAAGATTCCAGACACGATGTGATCTTGGCAATTATGAAATGGGTAGAAAGTGGAAAGGCGCCAGACAAGATAATTGCGACCAAATATCGCAATGACACGGTTGCGAATGGAGTCGAGTCGCAGCGGCCGCTTTGTGTATATCCCAAGCAGGCGACATATATCCCGGAGCGGGACCCAAGTGTACCGAGCAGCTGGCGCTGCGGGTGATGAAGTACCCACACGCTTATACTACTAGTCAGAACATGGGTATGCGACTTGAAGATTGGTTCCGACACTAAACACTGGCTTTATTCGCATGTGTGCAATGCCCTTGTTGTCTATAGACCATCTCGTCCTTGCACTCTAGCGTGCGGATGAACAACCTAACCTCCACGAGCTACCGCCAGCTTGTGGTAGCGCTGTATTTGATTGCCAGAACGGGATGGCTCTTTTAAGCCCTCGGTATCCCAATGCTCGGAAGGTGCGACTCCCCCAAATCGGCTCTCTGGTAGTTTCATCTCGCCCAGACTCTCTAATAATAAGATCTCTAACTGCTCTTTTGGTGGAGATAACAAGAGCTACTACGCTGCGGTACCGTGGGCTGTACTCATCCTAAACGAGTAATTCCGACTTGCTTCAGCTCAAGGACGAAATCAGGACGGCATTATGAGTCGGTCCGCCAGAGAGCAGCGTAGTAAATGATTGACACGTTTTAAGAAGCGGTCCACAATATGCCGGATGATAGGAGACAGGAAAAAGCATAGCCTCGTCAAATGTACACGCCCCCTGTACCATCACAATAGTTCATGGAGAAGAAAAAAGAACGTGCAAAACAAATCCGCGCGCAGCCTAGTGGAGAATTAGTTATGCCCCTGGCAATTCATGTCTCATTGTGTCCGCCGGAATCTCAGTCACTTCGTTGCCATTGCGGTGCGTGTAGTTGCCCGTCCACTGTAGGCCACCGTCCGCCACTTTGGTATTGTCATTTATTGCCGGCCCATAGTTCTGCGGCGCTGACGTCGCGTTGTTTCTCGCTGCTTTGCGGCGCCTCAGCAAGAACCACACGATGACCCACGGACAGATGAGTGCTGTCACGCCGACGCCGACGCCGACGCCAATTCCAATCTTCGTCGGAGACGAGTCCGACGACGTAGTATCTTGTGATATTTGCGGTGTAGGCGTTGGGGATACCGAGGATGGCTGACTTGTAGGCTTTTCCATGCTGCTACGATGACTTGTCGAAATCGTTGATACGGGCTTCGTTGGAGACACGCCGATCGTTGTGTAAGCGGTTGGAGCCTCTGTTTCGATGTTAGTCGCCACCTGTAGGACAATCCGTAGTCATCCTTGCCTTGAAAGAACAAGAGGCTCTGCATCTTGTCGCAGTCGTGGCCTTTGCTATCCACGCAGTAGAACAGATTGCTATACTGCTCACAGCGGTCAATGCCCTGTGCTCCACCCACATTGTCGACCTTGGGATCGGCACAGAAGAGCGGACACTCGCCGCTCTTCCAGTCCTTGTCGGTGCAGCTCCCGCGTACGTAGGGATTTGCTCTATCATTTGGAAGCGTTTTATCCGTCACCATGCACAGCTTGTTGCTCAGGCAAGCGAAGCCCTGGCCGCAGCATGTTGACTGGGCTGTGCCGTCGCGGCAGGGCGTGTCCTGCGCGGCGACGGTGCCGTTTGGAAAGTAGCAGAGGGTTCGGACCGGCTGTATGAGGATTGCTGAAACGACGGAGACCGCCAGCGTCAAAAAAGACGTCATTTTGCTCCAACGCCCGATCTCGTTGGGAACTGCCTCGCGATACGTACGCAGCAACAACAGCAGGTCAGCGTACACCGTCAGATTGACAGGGAGAAGTAGCTGAGCAGCACCAAGACAAATCGAGCCGCCACATTACGTTGGGTTGTTGGTCACCCGTCTTGGGGGCCGCAGGAGACGATGCATGTACAGACGAATATGCAAGGCCCTGCTCAGCTGTGTTTGCCTGACCCGTGCAGCTGAGGCTGGCGGTTGCGCCAATAAAAATAGAGGACTGACCGAATTATGTCGGAGTGTGTTTCTTCAAGAACCAAGGGATATTTTTGGAGCCTCCTCGCAAAACGCTTACGAAAGTCTCGTCTTCAAGGACATGTGGAATTCGTCTTCCAGTGCTGTTCCCATTGCACGAAGTCAGTGCAAACGCATTGTTCACGTCAAGGTGTCCGCTTGAAGCGGCCTATAACTCGCCAGACAGTTGTTACTCCGTATAGGCTCCGAACCTAGGCGACCGCACTCGGTCTTTGTGTGTTCTGCACCCTTTAATCACGCAGCAGACCCCGAGAATCCGACTCGAATGCGAGTAGTGCCTGACAAACAGGACTCATGACCTTAAAAAAGTTCCAACGATAAACGTAGCGAGAGGCATTAATACATGTATTCACTTTAAAAAGCCTAGGAGGAAAACTAGGAATTCCATTGCAAAACTATGGCTATATGAGCAACGTACTTGCTCAATACCAACATGAAGCTTGAGGACGTGGAACCATCTGATCGTAGGGATCTAGATGCGTCTTTTATCCAGAGATTATCAGAACCCCGAGTTTTCCTCCACCTTTTTTTCGTGTTTTCATTTTTTCCTAGTCCGACATGTGCACCTTCAGCCCAACAACCCAATCACCATCTTTACTGATGTGTCCTCATTCCGCGCAGAGCGTCAAGGTTAGGTTGGACGTTGTTGCTTCACAAAGTTCCTTCGAGTAGCCATCCACGGGCGCGGCGCCCTTTTCCCAAGTAATATTCGCGCATCTCGGATCGTCGCTGATTATCTCCACCTTGTCGTTCTCAAACAGGTTCCCCCACCGCCTGTCCAAGCCGTAAAAGAAGTCGGACCCTCGATATTGGTAGGCCGAGAATAACAACTCTGGTGGAGCGAGTCTCCCTTCCATTGGCGGAGCGTAGATGTTCAGCGTACCGACTTTCTGTCCCTTGCCCAGTGGAAAGTCAAACATGCCGCCATCTCGGTCAACAAAATGCGATTCAGGAGGGGGATCACACGTGCCAGGGTTAGGCATTACGTGAAAGTCGCGGTTTTTGCACTTGTTCACAACACGTGCGTAGGCTTCGGCGGCAGTGCAGAGTTCCGCCCATGCAGCGACGACTGCCAGAAGGCTAACTTGAAAAAGCATCCTGAAGATTTGTAGGAATCTGGTATCTTCTCAAAAATGGGTTGTGAAAGTTGTGGATGGACAAAAAAACACTGCGAAAGGAAGGCGACGAACGCTCTTTTATAATCGCGCTTGAAACCTCGACAACGTTCAAGTGCCGAACAATACAACAGCAGTCGGCAATCAATGCTCTAGGCCTGCGGCCTACTCGTAAAGTAGAAATACCGATCGAACCACCCCAGCGGGAAAGTGGTATCGGCTAGTCTCGAAGGGGCGCGCCCGACCTGTGGGCCGACGATTCGTCGCAAAGATACGAACGATTCCAACGAGTAACACTGGCGTTACCCTGGCATTGTAACCTAATCCATATTTTTTCGAAGCTTAGATGGTGCCAGTTGCGGCGAAACTACTCGGTATATGAAGATCATTTTCATTGCGACTGTAAGGCGATGCTCCGGAATGGTGGTAAAAGTCTAATGGTAAGACTCTGGAATTTAATGACCGTACCTATTCTTGGAGGAGGAACCCTGCGCGCGCACCTCTTCAAAAGAGCCCATCGGTCAGCACTTGCTGGACCATCAAGGCATTATGCCGTGCGAGTCCCGATGGTGTCAGAGCAGGGCCAGGCTCGTATCCAATGTTAATATGCTTAGCCTGAAACTCAGTAGCTTTTCTCGCTTTCCTTGCTAAACCGCGTAGGAAATGTTGTTCAACATACTCACCTGAAGCACTCCGGGCTCTGTTCGATGGTGAGCACACCAAAAATCGTGAGCAAGGTTTTCAATGAAAGGTTAGATACGCTAGGAGTCAATCAACGCACGCCAATGACGGATTCGTTCGTATATAGAAAGAGGGGGGCACGAAGGCTACCATACGGTCTCGATCAGAAAATTTTACCTCGTATACGAGACGTGAGTTGCAATGAAGCTTACATGTAGCTCGGCAAAGATGCAAGGGAACAAATTGTGTGTGATCGTATCGACCATGACGCGTTTTCACACGTATATCTTTAGCTCATCAATCCGCCCGTGAGCCTGATTCATTACATGTATGTGCGAGATCAAGGCTCTGTCTGGCTGCCAGGACAAGGTACCGTTCCCTGGACTCATGACTCCCGTCTTTAGATGTCATTCCCAGTCCGCTCGAATATGTCTTGCGTCTTGCACACCATTTTTGCCGACATGCGTCCATCTCTCAAGACACAAAAGCGCAGAACATGCTAACATCAGGCCGCTTCACTCAGAGTATTATAGCTGGCCTTCGTCTCCAGCGGAGACCCCCAAGATCAATGTCCTCTCGACGAGAGCATGTCCAATTTAAAAGTACGCCAAGCCCATCACCAGGCCGGCCCAACGAATCCTGGACGTGCCTCCCGCTTTACAATTGCTCGTAGCAGGGGAGCGTCCTCCATGTCTAGAGAAGCCCAAAGTCCACTGCGCCTGGGGAACCGGCACGGGCAGAATTGGACAGCGAACAGCGGCCGCGATGCTTTTTAGTCTGTCGAGCTTGCCGTGCCCCAGAAAGCATCGTGGCAGCTCTAACTTAGGCTTGACTGTGTGAGATGTGTCGAAGGCATCGTTGATTCCTGGCCCCCAACGAGGTAGCTCCTTGTCGTCGGCTCGGCGACGGAGTTAGCTCCCCGGCTCATTGCCATTGGCCATCGTATGCGCTTGCTCGCATGAGAGACGCCCCTCCCGCTCCCTCTCCACCTCTCGCTCCCCTTCCTTTCGCTGTGCCCCCCCCC